>VKOC01029749.1:0-12589 GCA_009364415.1 Spea multiplicata
CTGTATACAGTAATACCCCCCCAGCGCTGTATACAGTAATGACCCCTCCAGCACTGTGTACACCACATTGAGCTGAAGCTTTATGGCAATGCTAATGAAGTCCATTCAGCTATAGACTTTCAGTAGTCAGCAAGTCCTAATGGGTGATTAAGTCTGAGCCATTCTATTGTTTCCCACAGGCAGTATGATAAGGAGTCAGGGTGTTTGTCTAATAGATTGCGATCCCCTCATACCCAGCAAACATTCTGACCTCCTAGAAAAGAGGGGCATCAGGGGAGGAGAGAGGGGAATCAGGGGAGGAGAGAGGGGGACAGAGTGACTGCTCCTCCTAAATAGGGACACCTGGGATGTATACAATGATGCGCTCTGCAGCTCCTTTCTTGTTGGTAGCATATACTCTGCCTTAATACCTCAATAAATAATGGAGAACCTTCAAGCAATCAAAATGACTACCATCTGTGTATGAAGTACGTAAATGATCATAGATAATGGAAGCGAGCAGATCTATCCGCGTCCTCCTATTACCTCCCCATCGCTTATGAGACTAATAAAAGGATGATATTTATCGAGGAGCAGATCTGAGTTATTGCCTCTGCAATATTTCCTCCCCACAGCTGCCAGTGAGCACTGTGCTGCCCTTTAATTGACTCTGTTACACATCAATAACATTATATTGTCTCATAATATTGCCCGGGTGCGGGAAGTATTTGTGATTCAAACGCGCACAGCTCCGGAAACTGGTGGAAATTACAGGAAAAACAGTGTTTTTGGATCTTTGGACGTGAAATACACATAAAAGTCATTTTTATTTATTCAGTGAAAGAAGACATTGAGATGGGGCCACAACTCCCCAGGGGCCACAAGGTAAGGGGGACACTCAAGCTCAAGGCACCTATTTCTCCTGCTGTAAAGACTCAAACCTTAATCAGTCGCTGGTCTCGTCTTAGATTCAGGAGCCGTATGTCTATCCCATGCATGTTTAATCCCCTCGCTGTATTACCCTCTACCACTTCTGCTGGGAAGCTGTTCCATTTATCTACCATCAGTAAAACAAATCCACTCTATACTCACCACGTATATATATGTAGGTGCCTTTAATAACAAAAAAATCCTTCAAAACATCAATTCTTCTCAGAACCAGAGAATCGGGATTTTATAAACCCTATAGTCATCACACTTCTGTTTGACTTAGATTAACGTCGAAGGGTCACCAAAGCCTTAACTATATGTATACAATAAATTGTTTATTATGGAGAGTATTTTAATGTTTTTTTCTGTATATTTTAGAACTTGTCTGCTATTAAGATGTTTAATTCAACATGAAAGAAAGCATGGAGTCGCTGGAATAGGACCCAGGAGAATCTGAAAGTTCTCAAAGCTCTGTAAGTGCATTCATCGGAGAAGGTGACCACGAAGATGGTCTATAATAGGGAAAGAGTTTTCTGTCGTAATAATAGAGTTTATGTACTGCCGGTACCATGGATTATGCAGACACAGCGACAAGTGCTGGGAATTTGATTTGATTATAGCATAGGAATAGTTATTTTTGTATTTTACTACCCTTTGAAGCTTAAATTGCTGTTCTTCCCTTTAAAAGATTATTCATGGCCGGATGAAGGGTGGTAAAATAAACCTGGAGGTGAAATGCTTTTACTATAACAGAAATAGTTTTACAATTAAAAAAAAATAGAAACAACTTTCCATTTGGAAACTCCAGGTCTTAATGGTCAGCCGGACCCAGCCGTCTCTAATTAAGAATGGCACAGAACAGATTGGAAACATTCTATCCGATTCCAGCCCGGCGAGCCTTTTAGAAAGCAACTCAGAAGAACTAGATGTTCAGAAGGTCAACTAGATGTTCAGAAGGTCAACTACATGTTCAGAAGGTCAATGGTGACGTAGTGAAGGGCCTGGTCAGCTTGTGAAGCAAAGAAAGTAACCTCAATGAATACAATTAGAACATTTGGAACGTTGGTTTTATGAGGACCAAGTCATGGAATGGTGAGGAGCAAGAATGGAATGGGCAAGAGACAATTGACTTAAGAGAGAAATTCTCCATTGTTTATAACACTTTTTTTCTATATATATATAATCGGTTAGGGGCAATAACATCCTTAGAACCCATCATATGCATGCCCCAGAACCTGTAGTATTCAGGTAATCAGAGATGGCCAGAACAGTCATGATGTTGGTGCACAAGCAGAGTCATGATAAGAAGGAAGTCTAAAGATTTGTTCATCAGTATCAGATACCAGAGTATCCCATCTCGACGTGACAAAGGATTTTGTTTGGCAGGAACAGAAGATATATCGATGACGTACAGATGAACCAGAACCCTCCCTGAGCAGATGGGCACGTGGGGTCCCCAAACTCGAATCCATTGGCACTTGCTGGGTGGAAACACCTCTGTATCTGACTGCCTGCCAGTGTTTTAATTGACACAGATGTGATTATATAGGGATGTTAGCAGGATCTCAGGCTTCGCTGAGCCTTTTCCGCCATGTGTTTCTGCCGCCGGTGTCGAGAACGGTTCATGAGGCTGAGATCAATACGCGCAGGGACTGCAGATCAAATAATAATTACATTTTTCTAAATATATCTTAACACAGTGAGTACCATTTCACAGCGGACCCTAAGATAATGATAGACTCTGCCGCAGCTTCCGATTATTACTTGCCCCCCAGCGGTGTCCCTTAAACCCCTAGAGGCGTCATGTACTTTAAAATGGTTTTGTTTTTATTTTTACTTAAAGTGCCCTATTATAGAAACCTGTAATATTATTTTTTTTTGCACGTTAAATGAATATACTAAGGTATGAAATATTACAGATTAATTAATATTAAAATAATTAATATTATGTTTTATTTATATAGCGCCAACATTTCCCACAGCGCTTCCTACAGTCCCTGCATTCAAAACTAGAACCGACAGACTAAGACGAACCGTTCGGTAAAGAGGTCCCCGCTCGCAAGAGCTTACAATCCAGTGAATGTCAGAAAAATGATAAATTATATTTACGCGCAAAATGTGCGGAAATCTCTAATGCCCAAAGTGCCCGCAGGACACATTTCCCTAGGTTGTGTGGTATTTAACCCATTAAGCCGTTAAACAAACGCTCTTTGTAAACGCGCCTTTCCTACGGCGAAAGGGAGGAGCGGGAATGGCTAATGGAAGCGTATACTTGAAACACACCTCTTATTATAGGCACGGGGCTCTCTCACCCCCGATACAAACATCGAGGGTATTGTTAAAATAAAATCGTCAATTTACAGGCCCCTTGCTCGTGTTTCTAAGGGCAAATGGTGGGATTTCGTCTGGGCGGAAATAAAAAAAAAAAAAGCTTTTGAATAGGAGACATTCTTAATTATTCAAATGGATCTCCCGCCGCGCGGTGCCACGGAAGGATATACTAATTCTCAATTTATTGCTCGGTGAAAAGCGAGATCCTAGCTGTTAGCAATGCGGGGAATTCGCCCTCCGCAGGGTTATTTTTTCTCGGATCTGAATCATTTTGAGACAGCTTGTTAAGGTTGAGCAGAAAATACATGTATTGTGAGTCCATTAATCTGTCAGGCATATGCAACCGGCTCTTTTTTTCTTCCCACCCCCAAATTGCTTGTAATTAGGACATTTCTGCATCAGCAAAATATTACCCTTTCTGACCGCCTCCGTCTAATAAGGACGCTTGAAGCTCAAAGTCGAGATTTCATTTTTTTTTTTAATCCTGGGTGAAAATGATCAGAAATTTTATTTTGCTTTTTATTATTTTTTTTAATACTTTTTATTCTCTGTTTTATTTTATATACAGACAAGTTTGTTCATCAATGCAAGAAAATTGTACAGGTACAGATGGTAACATATTTGCCTTCTACGCTCTCCTAGGCCTAACCCAGGACAGCACCGCCAGCCTCACTCTCCTCCCTGCTGAGCGCCGGGATATGATGTCATATCCTGAGATATGATGTCATATCCTGCAGCCTAACCTGTTAGGGTCAAGCGACACTGGGCAGGAAACTTTCGTAGGCAAGCTTTTGTTATAGCTTCACCATATAGTTATAGATCAATCCTTCCGGTGTGTTGTATCTTTAAAGCCGCGCATCTTCTCCGTCAGCCGATGTCTCCGGCGTAGACTTCGGCTACATGCATCATTTAGGGTAAAAAAAAAAGAGATTTATGTACAAAAAGCGGACTAGTAGAAAGACAATGAAAATCCAGGTGCGCTGGGCTGTATCATATCTCAGAACCATAATAGAGCTGGGGAATTCAGTTACAGGTGTAACAGGCGGATATCATCGCGCATGGAGAGAGAGAGGAGACACCTGCCACGTCCAATACAGAGAATTGGGGGTGATGTGTGGCGGAGGAGTGGGGAAATTGCATTGTATTGGAATAATGGCCTGCGATATTTGGTCTGGGCATGATGAGGCCTCCGATCTGTGAGTCTAATGAGTGGATAATGAACCGAACTGGAAATCAAGGCATGTTAGTAACCCTTCAATGTCCAGAAGGCTGGCAAAATGGGTGTTAAAGAACCTGTAATCATTTATTGGGATGTTACCCACTTGGTTGGTCTTTATGGAAGAATTTCGCTCAATGCTTTTTAATTGCAACTCCACATCCGGACGAGGCTTTTCAGATGGTGGTTGATCCATTACTAGATCCTTTCTAGATCTGAGGATGCCGGTGTGTTGACTCAAGTCCAACATCCGGGCCGGTCCTGCTCATCAGAGTCGGAACCCAGCTCTCCACACATTTAATCTCTGCCATGTGGCCGGCGGTTACATTGTAGCCAAATCTTCTCTGGGATTCTCTCCCTTATATTGAACGTAGAGGTCACGCTGTCATTGAGGTCTTTTCTGGAATGACATATTTGCCCTGTTCTGTTAATGTGTATTATTATTCAGCTCAATTGACCAGTTAGGTAGCGGCCTCACCTATAGATACCTGTCAATTATATATATGATATATATATGTGGCTTTAATGGTCATGAACCTATTGCAAGTAGTTTTCAGAGTTAAGGTTCGTTACCTTGACTGTTGAACACATTGTATATAACGGTCTTACGTTACCTAGAGGTCATGCTATGGGTGATGATTGACAGCAATCCTTGGTTCACACAACAGTCCTCCATTTCTTGTAACAGAGAAACATAGGAACATAGAATTCGATGTCCCATAAGACCCATCCGGCCCCCGTCCGGTCGCCCGTTTCTCCTGCTGTAAAGACTCAAACATCAATCAGTCGTTGGTCTCGTCTTAGATTCAGGAGCCGTATGTCTATCCCATGCATGTTTAATACCCTCACTGTATTACCCTCTACCACTTCTGCTGGGAGGAGAAGACCTACTAGAAGGTGCATCCAAAATAACTGCCGTTTATCCGACGAATGGTGTGATTAATGGAGCAGTCATATCCATTTTTAGGTACTAACAAGAAAAACCCATTTTTTTGTGTTACTAGAAATAACGAATAATTAATTAATAACATAATGATGGCTCACACACAAGCATAAAGAAGCTCCTTTGGTGGTCCTCCTGTAGAAAAAGTAATTCAGCGAGTTTTAAAATAATTACATTAAAGCGTCCGCCTCGCTGGAGCGGCTATGGATCTTTCTGCCATGTCCGATGGAGTGGACGGGCCGGCGGAAGTCTCTCTTATACATATAGACAGACCCCGGATGCTCCTTATCCTTAGATTAAAGCTCATTCCCATTATTAGTTTCCTGCAAGCTAATGCTGCCCGCCTAACCAAATCATACCGAGCAAAAAAAAAAAAACACTCCGGCACTCAGAATCGAATGAAAAAATAATAAGGTTTATGAAATCAATCCATAACATTCATCGGGAATATCCAGTGCATTAAAACAATCAGCCACATTAAATCAATCCATAATGTACATACATCGATTCAATTCATTTCCTTTCTTTGCTTTATTCACTTGGGAGGGCAATTTGTTTCCTTGTGTGTTTTCATTTTTGGTTTGTTTGAGTTTTTTTTGATTGATTTGTTTGTTTTTTCTCTTTTTTTTGTGTTCTCTTTTTGTTTTTGATTTTTCTTTTTTAAAATGGTAGACAAATACAAATAAAATTGTTTGTAAATAGGGATATCTTGTTAGGATGATGTGGATTTATTCCGGCCCTTAGATGAACCTCATGCTTTTTGTGGCCACTTGTTTTTGGAGTAGAGGTTGGGACGAGGAATTTAAAAGAATAACCCGGTTTAATTTAGAAAGCCGTTTCCTGCTGTTTCTATACACATTATCGGGGCTTTTAGGGCTGTAGAACCCTGCGATCCCCTCATACCCAGCAAACATTCTGACCTCCTAGAAAAGAGGGGCAAAGATGAGGAAAGAAGGGCATCACTAGGAGGAAAAAGGAGAATCACGGAGGAAAGAGGGACATCAGAGGAGGAAAGAGGGGTACAGAAGAGGAAAGAGGGGCACAGGTGAGGAAAGAATGGCATCACTAGGAGGAAAAAGAAGAATCAGGGAGGAAAGAGGGGCATCAGAGGAGGAAAGAGGGGCATCAGATAAAGAAAAAGTGGTACAGAGGAGGAAAGAGGGGCACAGGAATTTGGGGCAAAAAGAAGGACTGGGCATACTAACTAGGGACACTTTAGGGGTTATAATACATATATGTTGCATATAATAAATGTTACTGAACTGGTAACCTTTGAAATTCTGGCAGATACAAAAACGAACAGACAAACGAACGAACGAACGAACACCGATTCCACATCACGCAAAAAAAAATCCAAAAAGATCTATGTAAGAAGGCTTCTAAATACACAATATTTCTTTTAATATATAGGCTAATGCTGCTATCTCACTGCAAAAAATGTTATTTCTAAACTAACGTTCACCAACTAACCAGTAGGACTCACCGAGGAACAAAAAAAAAGCTCATGGCGCATGATTTAGTCTAGAAACCTTGTGTTTTCCCCATTTTTTTTTATCATAACTCCCATGAGAACATGAGAACTTCTTCCTCGTCATTTTCCAGGTGAACTGATATATTAGCCTTTTATTTTAAGTTGCCCTTTTCCAATATTTATACGGGTCAACTGACATGTGACATTCATTTAAAAAATGAAATACCAGCACGGAAAGGTCATTTAACTCAAGAATAAACCTGAAAACATTTACTCAACCGGTAACCTGTGCACCGGCCACTAACTGAGCTTTAAACAGACTCCCTGCCCGAGGCCATCGATCCTCTGATATGAAAGGTGGATCCTCAGCTTTATCTTCCCTCCGACGTTTAAATATTAAGCTGAGGGTGCAAATAGGGTATGGCTGGGATCTGAGGGTTGGGTATGTGGTTGATAAAGGTGGGGGGCGTCATTGGCCAGGGAGTAACGGAGCTTAGATAAAAGTCTCCCCAAAAACTTGAGTTGAAATATTTGTATACTTTAAGCTCAACGGGATTGAGCAAAATCCCCCCCCCCGTCTCGAACTGGCTAGACGGAGTTCTTAATTAGAACATTGACATGCGCTGAGAGGTCTACTTTGGACACAAAGTCAACACACAGTATATGACCAGTGACCTCACAATATTTCTTTACAACAGGCTTAGGGGGTCTATTCGCTACTGATGAGAAATAACCCTTAGCTGAATTTCAAAAGAATTGTCAAGATTTGAGCAATTTTATCCCAAAGGCCAACTTGGATTTTGTTGCTCCTTTCCTGATGGAAGAGCTTCTCCAGAGCTGGTGGACCTCGTAGGAGCTCCAGCCCAACCTGTGGGTTTAGGTGATGACCTGTACCTCCTAAAGGCACGTGGAACAATCTCAGTCTACCAGTTAGACCAGAGCGGCCGTTCTTTAAAGATAGATTTATCTCTCTTCCATTATCAGTCCATCGACACATGAAACAATGTTGAGAACGGATCTCACAAGGAGTGTTCTGAAGAACTAAATTTAAGGTTGTGGTTACTTTGCGAATGATTCGGCGAACGCGTTGCACCGATGTGGAGATCCGAGCCGATTAGTGTGGGAGTGTGTTCTTTATGTATCACTCGGTTCTTTGTGCTTTTTGTGTAGGAAGCTCTCAGGACTCTGTGACTGAGCCAGGAGCAGAAAAGAACGCACGTTCCATCAACAAGAAAGAAACATTCTGATAACGTTCCTTCCTGCACCTCCCACCCGTAGCACTCTCTATGATTTAAAGATTAAGTGTTGTATCTAGAAGTATCATTGTAGCGATGGTCCGTCTCCAAGGACCAAGAACTTGTCTGGAATGGTCTCCTCAGGCTAGGTTGCTGCATCTCCTCTGGCCTGTTGGGTCTCTGGGACGGTAGACTTTATCTCGCTGGATGAACGATTTCCCGGGCTTACCTGCATCTCACAGATTGTATCCTCCGGATTTGTGTCCTTATGTGTAGCAGATACTTTGTTTCTTTTTTCATGCACTTCATATACTCAGCCTTTTAGAAGCCAAGAGATCAAAAAAGTCATGTAGATCCCAGCATCTACCCATCTTGGTAATCATTTCCAAGAACTGTTAGCTTCAGAAAGCAAATGCTTCACTTAACTTGTTCCATCCCTGGAAAAGATCCTTCAGGAACTACCCGACCATGTATAGTTTCTAACCAACAATTAAACTAGAATAGGATCTGACGTGTCGTCATGCTCAGGTTATCATGTTATATCCCCCATATATTATTATTTATTGATTTATATAGTGCCAACATACTCTGCCGCGCTGTACAATGAGTAAACAGGACAAGTAGAGCAGCACCTAACAATTTGGTCTTACAGAAAAAAAGTACGAAGGGTTCGGAGTCAATAGCCCCGGACTGGCCATTTGGCACACTGGGCCAATGCCTGGTGGACCGCTGACCAACAGTGCCATGGCCACCTCATCATGACCAGTCTGGCCATACCGTGAGGTGGTCGTAGAGAGTAATTTCTGTTGGGTTTAATGGAATCTAAGTGAATTCTCCTCTTCCGAGGTTGAGTTGGGGCTAACGTAGGACCACAATAAAAAGCTGAGGGGGCCGAGTGTCTCTGCAGCAGGTTTCACAGACGAACGCTCTGCGGAGGGCAAAGAAGCTGCGGGGATAGAATATATTCCTATTAAATGATCGGTTACCTAAAAAGACTTTACTTTGCTTCTTTAAATGCGTCAAATGTGATCGTTTCCCCCCCAATCTGTAAATCTCAGCCGACGGAAATAACATTTCAGGACGGGGAGTCTCGAAAGAGCTACGGGTTATTGGCTCGGAGCTTGCGAGTCCTGACGATGCTATCTTGGCTTTATTTCTTCTACAATGATGGAAACTCTCCCCAGTATTGTAAAAAGGAAATTAATAAGAGCCGTTGGAAGTCCTGTGTTTACCCAGCGAGCTGAGCGCAGATCCCCTTGTAATGTCGCCGCCGCCGAGCCGGATCTATTAATCAGTTTAAATCCCACCGCAGTATGGCCTTTAAATTTCGACAGGTTCTCCGCCGATTAGATTATTGGTGTCCGCTTGTCAACCCTTTAGCTGAAAGTAAAAACAAAGGTTTTACTCCAATTTAAAGTCGATCCCAAATTAGATCATATTATTATTTATGAACCTAAAATTGTCCAGAGCTGTGCAAGGTATTAGCATTTAATAAATAAAGAATAATAATATTATTTTATTACTAAGCACTGTGCTGCGGCACTGTCGATTTTAAATATGGGGTGGCTAACACAAAAATACCCTTGCCCATGAGCTTGCAATCTAGCCTTATTGTAATTGCATTGAAAGTTCCTGGAGAGCGGTGGGCTTATGGGGGCTCTGCATAGGTGGTTACATTCTATAAGGAATTATACGAGCAATTGACACAATATATGGACTGTGTTTCTCGATTCGCTCAATATGTACGTTATTCTCCGTACCCCCCTCCCCCCCATAAAAAAAGCTTTGTGTCTAATGATACCTTTATTATTAATCCTGGATAAATCTGCTCCATTTGATAATTGCACATTTTAAAGTTGGCACTAGGGGGAGACATTGTCCAACCATCATCATCGTCATCATCATCACTCAAGCCCCCCCCCAAGGACTGGTATTGAAGGTTCATTGTTTCGATTTGGAATTTTGGCATCGTCTTCTGATAAATCCCACGGACCGAGACGGAGAAAACCCCCGATCGCATGGATCCCGGCTACCTTCCCAGAGGAAGCCGAGAGACCGCTAGCCTTCGGACCTACTAGGGCTATAAACGATCGAAGAAACATTAATATCTCAGAGCTTCTCGATCCAAGGAGAAATCCCATCGCCTTTTTAAGTCAAGAAGATTATTTTCCCCTTAGTTCCAGAATTCTAAAAAAAAAAAAAATTGCTTAATTGGGGTATTTTTGTTTGCCTTCTTTCGGATCAGAAGCAGGAGGGATGAGTAGAAGGGGGACCTTGATGGACTTTGGGAAGGGGAACCTTTTGGGGCAGGACACAAAGCCTTTAAAAGGGGGGGGTACCTAGAATAGGGATGCCATAATAGCAAGGAACATGGAAAGGATTCAGACATGGCGTAACTCCTGGGGAAAATATACATGGGGGAAAAAACTTTTGGCACGCCTGGACTGGCCATCTGGCTCGCCAGGCACATCCCCAGAGGGCCACCGGCTTCCCTCACCCAATCCCCCCCGCCCCGATATACTGCTCTGCATGCTACGTGAGCATAAAAATGTAACGTCCTGCCTGATGGCCGCTGGCCTTAAAGTGACGGGGCCGCTTTGTTATCCCCAGTCTGGCCCTGGCTTCTTGAAGTAGCCCAGAATGTTCAAATGAGAGCAGCCCAGGGGGCAATTGCCCCCCCCCCCACCGTCACCAGATGGCCAGTCCAGGGACCGATTGCAATAAAATTCTAAGTTTTTGCTTTTTTCCCCGTTTCTTGTGATACTTTGAGAGTTCTCAGCTGTCAGCGCCGCGCGTCCTCGCGATGAACGCTCGACTGAGCCGTTGTTTTTTCAGGACGTTCATTCTTTCACTTTCCGCTCCGATGAACGTCACCCACAATCCCGTGAGGGGACGAAACCCGCCGCCTGGATGGAGCCGGTCGATCGGAGGAACCGCCATCCACTCCTGTAATATACAATTTTAACTGAATCGGCGTGAACCCCCCCCCCGAGCCGACAGCTCACGAGCCGTCAAGCGCACTGAGGAGGAAGACGTCTCGCCGTCCCAGCTGCTTCTTAAGTGCAGTTTTTAGGGGCTTTTAAGGAAGCCAGGATATTTTTTTTATCGCCATAGGATGAGATTAACTCTTTCCGAACCTGGAGCCGAGGAGGAATTTATTCCGTATCACGGCGTCGTATCTCGGTACAAAGTATCTCAGATATGCCGATGGCTGCGTCGCCGTGACGATAATTAACCGCGTGAACCCCAATTTGGAACGTTCCCCCCATAGGATGTGAATGAATTGTGCAGGGGACAGGTTTATTTATTGCCTCTGATCATTATTTAGGATTTTAACCATTGCATGCCATTTCTCACGGCCGCTCTGATCCGGGCCGGACTGGGGAGGGATTAAGTGGCTCTGGCACTTTAAGGCCAGCGGGCTGCTAAACGAGAAGAGCGCCGGAGGACACATAATGCAGGACCGGGTCTGTCGATGAAGCCAGGTGGCCGCCAATGGCCCCGATCCTTATATGCCCCCCAAAATCCTGCATAGGGTCCACCCTAGCATTGACCAGGGAATGGCTAGTTACTGATAATCCACGTCAATACATTTAACATTGGGATTGGATAGAAGACCCATAGAGGGAGCACGGAGAGGATCCTGACAGTGTGTACATGAAGGATTATTTGGGCATCACTCCAGAGAGTGGATCTATCTGGAATCCAAAATTTTGGCCCCCAAACCCGGGCTGTTTTTTTAACAGTCGAGTCTAATTACCTACCAAGTCTCTTTATGGGACACCCTGACAAGGGTCTCAAAGTCCAAATCCATCCTAAAGTTGGTTCCTGCTACAGATTCATGCCAGGTTCTCACCATGCATCGTGTCAGCGAAGACCCTGACCCTACGCAATGCGGAGTGAAACCCCGGGACCACAGGGACCCCGAGACTCCAGGGACCCCGGGACCACAGGGACCCCGAGACTCCAGGGACCCCGTGTTGGTGCAGCGGGTCTACCCCGATCCCCATGTTACAATTAACCTGGTCAAAGTAAGAATGGGGGGGGGGATTGCACCAGCGGGATGGACCATGCAGTGGGACATCATCTTTAAGAGGCATTAACCCTATAGAGTTAGCGATGACAGTGGTCCGTCCCCAGGTGATGGGAGTGAAGAGAGCGCAGCCTGAGGGTCAATGCGGAATGGATAGAAACATCCGCGTAGACAAATAAAATGCCCGTGGAAGGGGTGCGAGACAGTCTATTACGAGCAGTCTAACAGCGAGAGGCAAGCAGGCTTCCATCAGGCTGTCACCAACCCCCAACAGCCACATAAATACCCCACCGCCAGGAGAGGGGTGACAGGCAGAGACTGCGAGGAGCGAGACAGGCAGACAGTGTGCGGATGCACACACAACAATCCCAGCCGTCAGCTGGCGGGGCGGGCAGCCCCCTCTGCAGCTGCACTCCGAGACAGGGGGGCAAAGCCAGGAGCGGGAGGGGAC
>VKOC01029752.1:0-22966 GCA_009364415.1 Spea multiplicata
TATGATAGCTGCGGGGTCCCTTTAAATTCCGTGACGTCCCACTTGCAGCAGAATCCCCCCAAAGTCTGTTAATACCCCCTGTGCGCATGCTCGGAATGCTCCATAAAACACCATTTGTTGCTGTTTCTATATACATTCTTGTGACTTATAGGGCTGGAGAACACTGATTCACGTAAACCCCCAAAAAAGTTTTGAGCTTCCGAGTGGATAGAGGGATTCGAACTCTAAGGAGGGACCCCCGGAAGACACAACATCCATCTGTTACTGGTCTTCGAGACCGACCTCCCCCGTGGGATGGAACCCTGCCTCTCAGTCTGTCTCTGCACACACTATACATATCTTTTACTCCGTGAGTTTACATTTGGGCTACAATATTAAGATTCTTTTATTTATATGTTAATTTATTCTATTACTCTATATTTCTATTTCATACTATTGTACATTTACCATCATTTGGTTTCGCAAAATGGAAACATCAACATTAAGTATAACCACATTTATATTTATATATAGCCCCAGGTAATGGGATGTAGCTTTCTATTGTATATACTGTACATTGTAGGGACTAATTTGCAAATATTTAAATGTTTGTGATTATTATATTTTTTTTATTACTTTTTTTTTTTATTTAAAAAAAAACCCACAAACCTGTCTCGGTCTAATGCTGTCTAGGTGATCCTATATCCTAGCCAATCCTATTCTCTGTTCCTTAACATGAATGAGAAATCCTTAGGCTTTCAGAACAACAATGTCCCCCACAAGTGTTAAGTTACATTATAGAAACATAAAATAAGAGGGGCCCCAGCTGAAAGGGCCACAGTGGGCCAGGCTACCATCAAACCTTATCCAGTTCTCTTAGTCTTGAGTATAGATAAAATATGTGCCAATTATCCCAATGGCGTGGCCATGTTAACACAATTCTACGACACATACGCAATGGGCTTATAATGTATGGCTAAAGGTTTACAGGGTGGACACAAGTTGTCCTACATTGTATTTTAATTATAGAGAAACAAGCAGATTCCGTAGCGCTATTACAATAGGTGAAAATTAACAATAATGTCAAAATCAACAATATTAAAAAATTACAATTAGATTGAGACACGTTAGAACACACTGGGATGGAAAGGAGAAGACGACAGGGCTTTTAACAAGGGTTATGTTTAGAAGTCAACGGCATGGAGATCTCTAGGGTGGAGTGAACGCGTGGTTTCTTTCAGAATGGAGATTGTGGGTATTAGGCGGATGGATTGTAAACTTCGTCTGAATGGGGGGGCGGGCTATGTGAGCACTTAAAGGCGGAATAAATAAATTAAATTATTTAAAACTAGAAAGGATTAATAATTTTGGTTTTCAGGAACAGCCACCAGAATCCCAGTGGCTTGGAAAGTCTCACATTTTATTTGTTTGTTGCGCAATTTATTGACGAGATTAGACATTTAGAATTTACAGGCAAATATAAATATAGTATAGTAAATAGATCTATAGATATAGTAAAATATAAAATGAAATCCCAAAAGTGGATTTGTTTTCAAATCTTTTTAAAGAAATATGCCCTATCGTATGTTTTAGGAATTTATTGTGCAGCTATAGGCATCTTAGAATCAATATGTTGTCTTTTTAAAGATTATATATCGATTTATGGATTATTAAAAAAACAATTTGTGGATTTTTTTTTGTTTTTTTAAAGTTGGAATAAATAGGGGATAACCTGACAGGTACAAGGTAGAGAATTCTACAGAAGAAGCACAACAAGGTTGAAGAGAAACACAAGTCAAGTTCACAGCCAAGAGGGCGTTAGGAGAGAATGTTAAGGGTAGGGGTCAAAATTTGGAGAGTAACTGAATATTAAGGGACAGATTGCATACCAAAGCAAGAAACTTGTTTTTTTTTTGGGTGGCTTGAACAATTTCCAACAGTGATATAGATTTTAGGGGTCAGAGGAAAGTGGGGAACAACCAGGAACTCAGTCTTAGAGATGCTGAACGTGAGGTAGTGGGATGCCATATTGGATGCAACTTCTTAGATAAAGTGAGAGGAGTCAGAAGAGACGGTGAGAGGTCAGGAGAAGTAAGGTGAATCATCATAGAAGTGGTACTAGAATCCCAAGGAATAGTTTTCCAAAAGGGTGGTATAGATAGAGAAGAGTAAAGGTCCCAGAATTGAACACCGAGGCACACCAACAGAGAGCAAGTGCCAGAGAAGGAGACCCCAAAGGAATGGTCCGAGAGGTAGGAATTGGACCAAGAGAGTGCTGCGTCACAAACTCCAACCATCAAGGATTTCCAGGGCAAATTGAAACCTATGATTCTGCACCTCTTTGTCATGATACATCTAGATATAACAAGCAAATGACTTACCGTATTGGCCCGAATATAGGCCGCACTTCCCCCCCCCACTTTAAGTCCTTTACAAGTGGGGGTGCGGCCTATTTCGGGGCTCTAGCGCCCGACGCCCGCCGCACATGCAGTCCCGGCGCGCCGGCAGGGCAGCGGGGGTTAGGATACAGATCCCCCGCAGCGGTGCAGGGGACCCGGATCCTACTGTCTGATACGCTCAGACCGCCTCCCCTGCCGGCACTTCTCACGGGGGGAGTGCCGGCACGGGAGGTTGTCTAAGCGCATCGTGTGAACGTCCGCACTATGCATTTTACATCCCCCCCCCCAACTTACCAGAGCAGACTCCCGGGTGTCTTGCAGGGCCGGCGGAAGACATCTACGCAATACGCGTATACAACTTCCGGTGGCGGCACTTCCGCTGAGTGCCGGCACCGGGAGTTGTATACACGATGTGCATAGATGTCCCCCTTCGGCCCCGCAAACACCCAGGAGTCTGCTCTGTAGTCGCGGGGGGGGATCAGGACAGCAGTGGCAGCCAATCTGGAGGGACAGCGAGTGCAGCATATCTCTGGTGGGGGGGACAGAGTGGCCAGCCTATCTCGCGGGGGCGCATGAGGGGGCAGAGTGGCAGCATATCCCGGGGGGGGGAAGAGGACAGAGTGGCAGCATGTTTTTTTGGTGCTTTTTTAAAGAAAAAAACTTTTTCTTTAAAAAAGCACCAAGCTTTTAGGGTGCGGCCTATATACGGGGGCGGCCTATATCCGAGCCAATACGGTATATCCCTTTAAGTTATTTTGGCTTTTTGTGCTTCTGTTCTGAAAACAGGAAAAGTCAGCTTTTTGATGGATTTTTATCGCTTCCCATATAGAGTTTCATTTTATGACATTAACAACTTTAAAGGTCTAACGATGTTTTAAAAATGTTTCACGTCCGTCGCTTTTGAACTTTAAGATGTGATTTGATTTAAGTAGGGCACTCATTGAAAACTGTTCTAAATAAAGTGTAGAACAAATGTCAACAAATTTTCACTTACCAGCACCACGAAAGAGTAAACATATTATTTTGGCAAACTTTTTTTCATGGAAAACAGGGGGAAATGTGTTAGAAAACTACTAGATAACCCCTCCCTTTTGTAAATTGTAATTTGTAAACTCACTAAAGTTTCTAATTCATATTTTAATTAAGTTTTTACCTGCCAATCACAGCTGCGAATTCAGAAGATCTTTGGAATTCGTTGAAACCCCCAAATCAGGTCTAGAAATGTGAATCGAAAAAAAGTGAATAAATTCCATTCTCTTTTATTATTTTTTTTTTTAATTATTATTTCATTTTAATTCACTGAATCCCCAAATCAGTCTCGAAGTGTGAATCCAAGAAGTGAATAAGTTACGGGTTTTTTTTTTTTGTCATTAGAATTCATCTACACCCAAAATCAGATCTCAAATTGTGAATCGAAAAAATTCCGTGCTCATTTTTTAAATTTAATTTTCTGTATTTTCAGATTATACCAAGGAAACTATGGAAACGCGGCCTACAGAGTTCCAGTAGTTTAAAACCAACAATCGCAATCAATAAAAAAAGGTTTACTATGTTTTGCTTTTTTTCTAAATACAAAATCTCTGCCCGGGAAATGGAATTCTTGAACTGATTTTGAGACCTAACGACATTTATATATGAAATTCTGTATGAAATGTTCATACATGGTTTATTTAATGTGTTTATTAAAAATGTGTATGTATGGAGGCAAGAGTTTGAGAAATCCAGTTTCTCAGTGAAATTTAAGTACATTTTCAGTGAGATGAAAGCGAAGACAGGGATTGATTTTATGAAACTCTCTAATATTGTCGGATTCGTAGAAAATAAGCTTGCGGAGACAATATCGGAAGAGAAAGGTGTCAAATTAAATGCATGAACAGGTTTCAGTGGCTCAGAACTCCCTGCCTAACAATCTTATTAAACCGGATGAGTGAACTATACGTTCGCGTACGCAACAGTATAAAATACGATGACGGACGGGAATGGAGGCAATTATCAATTCCTGTGAACTGTGTAGGAATTCTGTGTCAAAAATCTGGCAGAAAATGGAACAATTCCCTTTGTTTCTATGCGCCTTATTAATATTGCTGAGTTTGGGTTTTCTAGCAGCTATGTTAACTTAGTGAACTGCAGGCAGGGGGTCCAAACAGTCGATGCGCTTAGAACATTCCCATTGATTTCACATCATTGGACCACCCAGAAGGAGGGCAACTGCTGCTCTGCAGCTTCTTCCTAAGGTAAGTAGCTTTTCCCCTTTTGTTTCCGATTTAAACAATACATATGGAAGTACCTTCACGTGGATTGTTTGGTGTAGGGGCTTCCTGGGACACTGGTGTGTCCCTTTAACCCCTTACGACGTACCAGTACGTCATTAAAAGCTATGCCAAGATGCCCATTATGATATACCGGTATGTTCTGACTTTGTTATACACATTGGCAATTGCATTGGATATTTCTCTATCATTAACACAAGTTAACAGAATATATTTATTGTTTTTTAAAGCGTTTGGTGTAATTTCTAGCGCACCCTACCATTTGTTTCCATACTTTCTCCAGTTCTCTTTGAGACACTAGAGGCGTGTGCTGCTCATGTGACACTGGGCGTTTTTTTATCTCTATCTTTTATTTTGACTTAATATGTTGTTTATAGCTCCAAGAGGAAGCATTTCTTTACAGTGAGGGCAATAAAGCCATGGAATTCACTGCCAAGAGAGCGGGTTCAATGGATACAACAGATGCCTTCAAAAAGGGTCTGGATATTAAAAAATAAATAAAAATAATAGAATAAACATTAATATTTTAGATCCAAGGAGAAATCTGATTGCCTTTTGGAGTCAAGAAGGATTCTTTCCCTCCTAAGTATAAAAAAAACAATAAAAAAAATACCATTGGGGTTTTTTTGCCTTCTTTTGGATCAAAATCAGGAAGGGTGGAACTTGATGGACTTTTAGGTTACTATGTTACAAATACTTTAATATACATATTTAATAATTACTCTATACTTACATAAGAAATAGCAGGACTGATCCTAAGGTTTCTGAATATTTTATAATAAAAAATGCATGGCTCGCCCTTTCCTACCGCATTACACAGCAGTCTCTCTCTCTTTCTCTCTCTCTCTTTCTCTCTCTCTCTCTCTCTCCTTTCTCTCTCGTGTCTTGTTGGATAAAGCCAAAGTGTTTCTTTAGAGTCTGGTAATTTTCTTGTGCGGAGGTTTTCAAACCCGAGTCGATAGCGATACACCATGCAATTTTGTACCCGGCCGTATCATGCGTTATTAATGAGGCTTCGATTGATTTTACCTCTCAATTGGTTTCACCTTTTACCTTAATTGGTACGAGCTGTAGTTAAAGGTTGCGAAGAATGTTAGACTGATTGATAAGGAAAAAAGAGAAGTGTAGCCTTTAATCCGAAAGAAATAAAACACACCACGAGAGAGACCAAAGACCCATGTAAACTCCGTCTTTTTAGATTCTTGGACTGTTTTTTTAAAAGCATTTTAAAGATTTGACAGACATAAAATCATTCATTTATAGCATAACTTGGAGGAAAGAAGAGAAAGGGGAGATGCAATAGAAACAGGAGGAGAGTTTATTTCAAGGAAGCAAAAATGTTCGACCAGGAGGATCAAATCTAACACTAGAGGGTCAATGGAATGTAAGGAAGTTTGACTTTACTGGGGGGGGTGGGGGGTGGTAGATAAGTGGCACAGCCTCTCAGCAGAAAGTGGTAGAGGGTAATACAGCGAGGGAATTTAAACCTACATGGGATTGACATACGGCTCCTGAATCTAAGACGAGACCAACGACTGATTAAGGTTTGAGTCTTTACAGCAGGAGAAAAGGGCAGACTAGACGGGGGCCGGATGGGGCCGATCTGCCAGCAAATTCTATGTCAGTAGATAGAGTTCAAGTGCATGCTGGGAAATAATCCCACGACTGGGTATTGTTCCTATTACCACCTAGTCCCGACACGCATCGTTTTGGAGCACACAATCTATCCCTGAACGCCTCGAAGAAAAATATCTAATCTAATAACTACCAGACTACTTTTTCCCGGAGTAACAGAAACAATCATTCAGCTCTATAATATATATATAAAAAAAAAGAGCAAATACCCAAAATACAGGTTTTACTACTTCCTTCCATCGAGGGAATACAACACCTCAAGCAGATAAGGTTACTCTACACTATCCATCATCTACCCCCTGATGAAGCCTTGTGGCGAAACGCGTTAGGGTATCCGAATAAACCGCCGTAGATGACAATATTTTAGGAGGTTGTCATCTGATTTTATGTAATACTATATTTATTTTACCGAAGTTATTATAAATAAAACTGACGTATATGTGACTTGAATCTGTACGTGGCACTCGTCACATCAATTGTTACAATAGCTACCTAGGGGCACCTGGAAACGGCTCCAATTTCTCCCTTATTTATTTATTATTCACGCTATAATCCTGAAGAATACTGAAAATGCCCAAATTATTGTTTCAAATTCGGTAAAATGTCATTTAAGCAACTCTGACTTTCACATACCTAGAAAGAGATAATTAAATGAGAAATGGATAATTTCAACGAATGAAGAATCCGACGAGCAGGGCCAATGAACTTTAATTTAAGTAGCATCGAGAAACATTTAATTTTTTTGTTTTGTTTTAATAGTGTTATCTGCAGATTTGCTGGGACAGGATTTTTTTCAGTTTCCATGGCAATAACCCACCCCTTCTTTCTTTTTATCTGACACAGTTTGCATTCCCCAAAAAGCTGTACATTATTACAAAATTATTTCTGGCAAGGATTTGGGGATTATACGTTATATAATTGTTAATCAGGGTGGGTGAAAAGGCAATTTTTGAGATCCATCACCCTCCACAAAAAGGCAGCTTAGTCACACAACTAACGGTCAAAAATGTGGGGTCACTCAGCTGTTTTCATGGAAAACAAGGAAATTTCTGGCTGTAACATAATTTGCAAAAAGGTTTCCTAACCATCAATTATCCTTTTAAACTTAAACTTGGATCAGCGAACACAACGTGCCATTGGAACACAGGAGTGATGGGAGTGATAAAGGGCCATTGGAACACAGTGATGGGAGTGATAAAGGGGCCATTGGAACACAGGAGTGATGGGGTGATAAAGGGCCATTGGGACACAGGAGTGATGGGAGTGATAAAGGGCCATTGGAAACAGGTGATGGGAGTGATAAAGGGCCATTGGGACACAGGAGTGATGGGAGTGATAAAGGGCCATTGGAATGCAGGAGTGATGGGAGTGATAAAGGGCCTCTGTACGCCCTATGAAGAGTTTCCATTAAAAAATCAGCCGTTTCCAGCTACAATAGTCATTTACAAGATTAACCCTGTCTGCGCTGGATTAGGTGAAGGCACTGCCATGAGTACCCTGATCTCTTCTTAGCGGAGGCTCTGGATTTCACTGTAGGAGGCCGCAATGTAGCCATGGATGAGATCAGCATGGGTCAGCATGGCCCTAGTCAAGATAGGGTAACATGTGTATACCATGGGAGAGGTACTTTCAGGCCCAGACTGGCCATCTGCCACACCAGGCAAACGCCCGGCGGACCACTGGCCAACAGCACCCGGTACTCGCCATGCAGTTTGCTGCCATTTGCTGGATAAACCGACCACACGCTAATTACGTATAAAAATGTAGCCACACATATCCAGTAGTCAGCCACACACCATCAGGTGTGCCAGGGCCCATCACCAGTCCGGCCCTGGGTACTGTTTACTAAACAACAGACAGATATCAAACAAGGCTTAGTTTTCCGTTCTTGTTTCTCTTCTTACACATACGTGTGCCTTGTTGCTCTTGCTTATCTTAAACGAGTATATCTTAAAGAAATGAAAATAACAATGGTTTCTGTACGGCTTCCTGGTAATCCAGCTTCATTGGGATTCAATGCTACACATTTTACCAGATTTTACCATCCATGGTTTATGGACAAAGACGCAAGGAGCATTAATCATTGGTCTTCCTCAGGTTTACACACAATATACTTTTCAGATTATCATTCAATGCAATGAAACTGAAATAGTAATTATTAACAGTGAAAATGACTCTGTTTATACCGAGTGGCGGAACCAGATGTTTCAGCTCCTATTTGAAACAACTCATTGGATAAAAGTAAGTAGAAGTGATAATAATTTAAGTGCAGATTAATTGCATGTGGCTAAAAAATAGTCTTAAAATGTGAAAATTCTGCTCTGCTAGCATACGAGATGTTACATTTGTGCTCTTACATCTTCGAACCACCAATCTAAGTAATATATTTATGTACAGTAATTGCTTATATTCAGGCCGTTAATTTCTGGGCAGTGAAATTTTAAGTGATTTGATCCTGAATAAAGTAGCATGCATAAAAATGTTAGTGGATCATGAGAAAGAGCTAATCAGCTCTGGTTTTATTAATCTGGGTTAGATTAAGTACCCAATACATTTTGTAAAGGCTTGGAAAGTCACAAGCATGGTTAAGCGCTTGGGTTCCATTGAGTTGTATTGTTGACAAAAAAAAATCCCAGCTAATCCAGAAGCCAACTTTTTGATTGTCTAATCTGTCTACTTGTTTGCTAAGGGGTTGTATTATATACTGTAGGTGGACACCTGTACAAATGTCATGGTTTCTGGTTTTGCGTTCAACCCCGGACC
This sequence comes from Spea multiplicata, assembly GCA_009364415.1. NCBI lineage: Eukaryota > Metazoa > Chordata > Amphibia > Anura > Pelobatidae > Spea > Spea multiplicata. The sequence continues at coordinate 9,047 of VKOC01029752.1, forward strand.
CTAGGTTAGAAGTCATTGTTGACTTGCCAAAAGAGACTTTTGTTGTGGTTTGGTTAGATCAAGGGCCTTCGTGCTGAATTCTAGCTAAGGGATCTCACAAAGTATCAGCTCCAGCTGTTCAATGTTTTTAGGCCTTTAAAAAATAAGCATACACAACAGCCTTTGCCGTGGTGGCCAGTGCGTTGATGTTTGTCTACTTCCAGTTGTGACCCTGCTAGTTTCCCGCTGCTCCAGATTTCTGGCGTCCTGACTTTCGCTTTAGCATTCAATTATCTGATTTCTCCTAACCCAACCTTTTGGCTCGGCCAACTATTCTACATCTATCCAACTACCAGATCGAGGGAGGTACCGGAATCATTAGTAAATCCCATGGTCCCTCAATTCCAAGGGCTCAACCTGAGGGGGTATTGGTTTGATGGTGAAAAGCTCTACTTTGGTTCCAAGGATATCTCTTCTTCTGGTGTACCTCAATCTCAGCTGAAGGATTCCACTTCTGGAGCTACCCCAAGCAGAGCCGGCCTTAGGTGTTCTGGCGCCCTGTGCGGACTACTCCTCTGGCGCCCCCCCATCCCAAAAAAGGAATAAAAACTTGTAACAAAACTCCCCTTTCTCACTATCTATCCCCATGTATCACTATCTACCACCTCTGCCCCTTCTCACTGACAAACCAACTCTGCCCCTTCCCCTTACTTACCTTGTTGAGTCCTGCGGTGGGAGCGAGAGGCGTCCGTCTTCCGGCAGTGCGCGCTTCACAGCTGAGCCCCGGAATATTCTGGCGCTCAGCATGAAACGCGGCACCGCAATGGCGTCACGGAGAGTGAGGGGCACAGAGCGGTTGCTGAAAACTTCACAAGCGACCACTTGGCGCCCCTGCCCGGGACATAAATGAAAACATTGTTGGGTTTTTTTGTTTTAACTTTATTTAACATCCTCCATGTTAAATAAAGTTAAAAACTTTATTTAACATGGAGGATGTTAAATAAAGTAAAAAACAAACAAAAAACAAAAAAGATGTTTTATAATTAGGTGAGAGGGGGCGGCAGACCCGCGGAGCCCCTGAGTGTGGCGCCCTGTGCGGTCGCACAGGTCGCACACCCCACAGGCCGGCCCTGACTCCAAGGATTATTCCCAAATCTGGCTTGCCAGCCCTTGAGATTTGTTTAAAGTTAAAGGGATCGGCACTACTCTACAAATCATTGGTTGACCTGGTTACAAATGAAATATGGATTATCAATTGGTTTGCATTAGAATTATTTAATCAGTTGTAGAAATCATCCAAAGTAGTAATACATATATATATATTTCTGTATGGCTACAATTTTTAAGATTTAACCGGTTATTTCGTATCATACGCAGTTTGCTTTTATTTCTATATAATTATTATGTTAAGCGGTTCTATTGTCTCCCGGAGAAAATGTGGAGCTGTTTTATGTGATTAATGTTTCAGTCAATGAAATTGGCAACAGCATTTTTCTTTTTTGTTAATGTTGTTTTTTTTTTCATGCTTGGAAAAGTAGAAATGTTCACTGAAGAACAAGAATGAGTAATATTATTTTCCTCCTATTTATTTTAACATTGGGGTTATTATTATAGCTTTTACTAGTTGGGGTGAGAAATTGTGTAGTATGTGTTGTTTCTTTTGTTTTGTTATAGGAGCTTAGTAATATGGAGTAAAGAAAAGTCAGCACATCGAACCATCCTAATGGCTTTTCTTTATTTTTTTCTATAATTCCCAGGGTTTTATAAAGCTACGGTTACTAACCTAATACTCTGGGCATAAGAATGACGCATGTCTTATAGACATCCCCATGGCACCCAGCAGGATGATCCTTAAATCCCTAACTATTGTTGTGCCACGAGGACTGGCTTGGATATTACCAAAATAGAGAACATATTTTTGGTTCGTAGTGTTTCGGCCCGGACTGGCCATCTGCCACAACCGGTGGGCCGCTGGCCGTCAGCTACACTTACTGACCTGATTGGCCATTCCATACATGAGCATACAAACGTAGCAAGTTGTCGCCAGTGTGGACCTGGTAACGTGCGGTTTCCCTGTGTATTAATTGGTGTTTACAATTTGTGTGCATTAGAAACCCACCCTATGTGAAAAACCATTGGGACCGCCACATGTGACATGCATTACATAAATCTATGCGTTTTAGAGATTTATTTTTTTTTTAAAAAAAAGGTAGGCCTTTGGGTTTTTTCAATACATATTTTTTTTAATCTGTAAATATCATTTATATGGAGATATGGAAATGTAGAATGTAAGATTTAAGAAAGTGACAGATCCACGATTAAACAGAAAATTGATCCAACCTACTTTGACAAATCATGCTTAGCGTTGGTGGGTTTCACGTAGATAAATTGCTTTTTGCATCTCTAGCTTCTTAATCCATTCCCCGGTTCATAATGACTAACAAAAAAAACAAGTTCAACTTTTAATCTTAACACGTTCTTAGATATATATATGGAATTCTACTTATTGAAGGTCGAGACAATTCTTCTCCGAGACATTGGGTCCTTCTTATTTCCAAAAGTTTGTTTTATTCCCGACTCACCAGAGACAACGAAGGATGTTCTGATAGATTACCGTCTCTTTTACCATCTGCACACTCCGCCGGGAACGTTCGAAACCTTGTCTATCAACGAGCGCAAAGCGTTCCTCTTATGAAGAGACCCCGTAGAGTGACCTATAAATCATACGTGTCAAAAGTGTTTGCAACCTCGCCGAAGACAGAAATCAATCCTAAACTCATTAGTTCTCTTGACAAGAGTTTCGCCCTTACATTGTTTAAATTGCAGATGTGAACATATTTGCTCAAATAAAGGCCATTTCAAATAATTGAGCTTTGCATATAAAATAACCCTCTTTTATTTATTTTTTTGCCCTGTCATCAGTTTTTCCCTTTCAGCGTGTCGATGAAGAAATCATTTACTGGCGGATACCTGTTGGTTTTTTTTTCTTGTCCTTTATGTTATGGGCGTTATTGGATAAAAAAAAAATATAGATTAAAATTCAAAGATAAAAATTCTTAGAATAGTCCAGGATGCCAGAAGTATGCAATTATTTTTAACCCCTTAACGACCAGGGCTGCAATGCATTTACCTTGATGGCACTTCTGTGGCCATTATACCTAGTTCTAAGCTGCGGGATATGGCATCTTATCACATAACCCTACCTTATGCATGGACTAATATTTGATTTGAATGATGAGCTTTGGAGATTCCAAGCTTCCCTTGAATATTTCCAACAGGCCTCTGTAGAGACGTTGGCACAGCATGACGGGCATGTACATCTGTCGACAAGCAGCCTAATATTACAAAACATAGGAACATCGAAAGTGACAGCGCATGAGAACCGTTCGGCCCATCTAGCCTGTGTGTTTTTCCTTTGCCAGTGCATATGGTGGATCGGATGAGGTCAACGAATTGAACAGATATTCTTATTTTGTCTATCCATGGCATAACTCATAGAAATGTGAACATCAACATGGACATTATAGACTGTATATTCAATAGACTACTGCATTCACATTCATCCAAATTGTAAAATTACATAATTTTGGTAAATTGGGCGATTCGTACGAAGCCCTGAAAACGAGGCCAGACACACCGCGAAGTGGACAAAAACTAAGCCAAAACCTCTAAATTTTCATCCTAAATTCGTGGGTCCACACTACCTCACACTCTAATTCTCGTTCACTCTCTCACACTCTCTCAATGTTTCCCTACCTTCTCTACTTTTAATCAATAATCTGCTATTTTCTCTCTTCGCCCCCATCTCTGCAGGCAGAACCCAGCGGCAACTTCCATTCACCTGAGGGCAAAATAACAGCGCTTGCAGTGACCTCCTCTCCCTCATTCGGAGGATCGCGGCGGACATCTCTGCAGCACCGCCATGGTTATGTCCTTGGAATGCGGACAAAGAAAGAAGATAGCAGATTAAGCATTGAAGACATAACAGAGAAGAGAACGGAGAAGATAGAAGATGAAGAAAATGTAGACCTAGAAGTGGTCGGCAGAGAAGGTAGGAAGACATTTACAGAACACGAGAGAGAGTCTGAGAGGATGATTAAGGATCATTGATTCCCCCCCCCGCACAACACACACCGGGCAACAGTTATGGAAAAGTTATTTTATTCTAAGAGCGTCATTTGTTTTCAATATGAAGATCAATATCTTGGTGAAGCTGATGGGTAAGCCGTATGTCTTTTTAGCGTCCCTACAGGTGACAGAATAGGAATGTAGAGAGACAGACAGAGCAGTAGACAGCGTGATGGACAGACGTATAGATGGTTAAGGAGAAAGAGACAGACACATGATAAACAGATATATAATGAGAGACAGAATGAGAAACAAGCTCGTTGATGGGCAGGGGGACTGACTGAGATGCGGAGCGGCAGAGAGACGTTTACAGAGACCGGCAGATACGGTGATGAGACAGACGTGTGGACAGACAGGTAAATGGACAGATATGTACAGAGAAATCTTAAGTAACAGAGCTGAATAAAATATTTTCTTTTCCTCCGTGTGATTCTCTCCGTGCCATGCTTATAGACAGCAGAAGTCTACGTGACACATGTTCCCGCTTCTGATAGACAGCTGGCGTCGTATTTTCTGGGTAAAGAACAATATTTATTTAGCGACGTTCACTTGCCAACATAAGCAAAGTATGATTGCAAACACCTTTTACTCTGCAAAGGAAAAACAACAAAATCTGCCGCTATATAATAAAAAAAAAACACTTTAATGCATATGAAAGCTGAGGCCCCTTTAAATTCCCATGTTGTCCCCCTTTCAAATGCATAGAGGGATACTGCAGACTTTCCGCCATATGCATTTGCCCCTTTGCCCAGTGGGTTGGCACCTACAGCTTCTACTTAAGTGATCTTTTTTAAAAATAAAGTACTTTAATATACATTCTTATTTAGTAGGGCTGTCAGGGACAGTAGACGAAACACCATATATTTTGGGATGTGCTGTTGGTGTTCGGCGCCTCAGTTCTAGGTTTGGCCATCCATTTATGTCCTCAACTCCCCTCTTGGTGTCGTGTTAATTTTTCGGGTAGTCAAATTGGTTGGGTGGTCCTGGCCCGGTCATCGAGGGAACATCAGTCATGGCAAATGGCTTCACGATGAGGATGCAGCTTGCTGCACACACGCTGGACCAGTTACTGTATTCCACCAACTCCACAGCTTATACTGGGATAGAGATCAGATGGGTGCTATCGCTGAACACTGCTTCCCATAAAATCTGGACTGCCGGCTCCTCTCGCAACTAGGCCTCACACCCCTCAAGCTTACTGCAGCATGAGCTTTCTGCCTCCCGGCAGATTCAGAGCTGGCGTAACCCAGATAGAGTCCACCCTACAGCTCCTTCTATCTGCTCCTTCACTGCGTATAGTCAGGAAAAGCTAAAGAGCAGCTACATAAAAATACCACCTTAAAGCAGGAAAGCTGTTCTGTTGTGCGTAGTTTTACATTTATCAACATTGAACTGCAGCAGCCACACTTTTAACCATTCTTCTGATACACTTAAACCAGAATGTCTAACCTGCTGCATCATTGATGAAAAGAGAAATATTACCTTTAAGATTTTTTTGTAATATTACTAATAAATACATTTGAAAGACTTGATTCCAGTACCAATCACAAGTAATGACACCTTCCTGTGAAGGAAACAAACGTATTTATCTTGTAATCATACCTGGGAACTTCTGGCCTCCGGCTACCCGGAGCCTTCCCTTGCGGGACGCGGCCTGCGGTCCTGTGACGTCGGTGGGAGTTCCTACTGATGTCAGTGGGAGGTCCCCCTCATGCTATTGGGAGTTCCCACTGACATCAGGGGCGTTCCTGGTGACGTCAGGGGCGTTCCTGGTGACGTCAGGGGCGTTCCCACTGACGGCAGCGAGAAACACCCCCATTTAAAAGGAAAGACCACGCTCCCGCGACCCGGAGCATTCGGGTCTTGACCCGGAGAACCGGGCAATCTCCCAGGTATGCTTGTAACAGAGCCATTGCCATATCCATTAAACTATTTTTACATCAAAACCCATACATTGAAATGTATTTATGTCAAATGTGTTATTGAAATTTAGATGGCTATATTTACTCTCTGGTCTATTATTCAAGGTACCTTGTTGAAAGAATCAATTAGACTAGTTTAAAAGAGTTCTCTGCAATAAACCCAAAATAAATAAATAAAAAAGAAATAAAAAGAAATAAAAAAGAATCAAATTACCCCTGGAACTAACGTGATAAAATTGTACTATTTGAAGTTGTGCTTAAATTTGAACAGTATGGAAAAAAAGCACAATAGTGTCCATGTACGGGAAGCAATTATTACAAAATGCCCCTGGGTGGGAATTATCTGTAATGAAATACAGCTGATGATTTAATAAGTGCTTACACATACATTCACTTTATAAAAGAAATCATTATAGGCGTATTCCTACCTAAAATTCATGTGAAGTCGTTAAACAAACTAGTGACAAAATTATAGAAGTAAAGCCAAAATATCAAGGTACTGTAAAAATAGTATGTCAACACAGGCAGCTTGGGAAAAACCACTACAGCGCTGTATAACATTGTTGGCTCTATATAAATAAAAGAAAATACATAGACTTGGACCAAAAAAATCAGTTTTTGGCCCATTTGGCCCAAAGAATTCCATTTATAACCATTCATTTTGGAAGAAAATCGGGGGGGGGGGTTACATTCAAAAACAAAATTCGCTATTAACCTTTACTCACTCGCTCATGATATTTCATGCTCTGTCACATTCTCATTCACACTCTCATTTACTCTCATGCTGTCTCGGAATGTGTCCCTACCTTCTCCGCCGCCGCTTCCGTGTCCCTATCTCCATGCCTTGCAGTTCTGCTTCCTCAACTTCTTGTTCTTCTGTATTCTTTCTTCATCCACTTCTCCGTGGTCATGACCTCCCGTGAGCTTCCTCAAAATAAACGGGTTAACTGGTTGTGCCAGCCTTAGCGGCAAGAACAGCAATCGCAGATTTCCGATAACTGGCAATTAGTCTTTTACGCCCATGTGAAGAAGTTATGGAGCACTCTTCTTGGCATAATTGTTTTAATTGAGCCACATTGGGGGTTTTCAAGCATGAACTGACTTTTTAAGGTCATGCCATGGCATTTCAATTGGCACTCCAAAACTTGCTTGTGTGCTTTGGATCATCGTCCTGCTGCTTAACCCAACTGCACGTGAGTTTTAGGTCAGGAACCGATTGAGGGACGTTCTTCTACAGGATTGTCTGATAAAGAGCAGAATTCCTGGTTCCATCAATTGGTCCTGAAGCAGCAAAGCAGCACCAGACCATCACACGACCACCACCGTGTATTTTTGGTATGATGTTCTTATTGTGGAATGATGTGTCGGCTTTAGTCAGATGTAAAGGAACCCACATCTTCCAAAAAGTCCCACGTTTGACCCCTCAGTCCACAGAATAAAATCTTAAAATTCTTGGGGGTCATGAAGGTGGTTTTTTCAGACAAGCCTTTGGGTTCTTTTTGGTCAGCAGCAGTTTTCGTCTTGCAAATCTGGGTTTCAATGAGGGGCATGCACTTCGGAAAAAAATATTTTGTAGATATGGTATAATAGAGAGGGTGAATATGTACATGTGTGACAGCGGAATTATCGGGACATAGATTGGGAGCTCAAAAGGACAGCCCCCTCATCTCCTTCTGTACCATATGTTAATGTTTTTTTTTCCCATTCTATTTATCGCAAACTTTAATGTCATTTTCAAATATGAACCCCGTCCCTTATTGTAATAGCACAATGGAGGCTGCTGGTTCTATACAAACAATTGTAATATAAAGAAAGTTCTAATTTGGCACCCTGGCCCCCATCATCCAGAGCCCCCAAGAAGAAGAAATTTGGAAGTATGTGCAGTGCGCCGTTTTTATGAAGATTATTAAATTAGTTAATAAGTCGGATCTTGACATATACATAGAAAAATAGAATTCGACTGCAGTTAAGAACCATTCAGTCCATCTAGTCTGCTAATTTTTCTGGATGTAGGACTCTTAATCAGTCCATAATATCGTTGTAGATTCAGGATAGCTTTATGCCCATCCCGTGCACGTATTAGCCTCTACCACCTCTGATGGGAGGCTTTTGCATTTATCTACCACCCTCCCAAACCTGTCTGTAAATCCCAATCGTAAAAATGCGATCACCCAGGGCATCCAGTTGAAGAATTGTTACACCGCGCTCAGACATCCTTGGCTAATAAACAGAACTGCTCCCCCCGCACAGTCTCTCTTCTTCTCTAAAGCATATATTCTGTGATTGAGGCCGGTTTCAGATGCGAATTCCAGCTGCGAGACTTGAAAGCCGAGCCAATTTTTTGATGTTACTTCGTTAAATTAAAATGACACTAGAGGTGCCGTCGTACACAACATGACCTATTTTGAGTGTCGGTTCAATGTAATGCTGATCACCCCCCATTATAAGAGGTTCTTTTTTTTATTTTTTTGCCAGCTGATTAGTTTTATGTATAATGCCAAGTCCTGCCGCATGTGTCTACAAGGCAACCCCTGCTGTGCGTTCTCTGTAAAAACCTGACAGCACAGAACCGTTCAAGATCTTACCAGAATATTTGAGGACGGCCAACGTGACTAAGATAGAAGGTTGGAGAAGCCTTAATGATTAAAAGCTGATTTATACTGCCTCCTACATTTCTGTGATATAGAAGGTGGACAAACACCATTGGGATACCCAGTGTCACTAGGTTTATGGTTCCAAGGGTTAAACCCTGCCAGTCGCCGCCGGCAGTGCCTCTTGGAGGGTCTGTGGAAGCAGCGCTGTTGGGGTAGCAACAAAGGTCTATATGAAGCTGTGTATCCCTCTAAGAACCGGCTAAAACCTGGTCAGGTTTTAGCCGGTCAGGACCCCACTTTCACGACCTGGAGGATTCGGGTGTTGACCCAGAGAACCGGAGAAGCAGTGCTTCGCCTGGAGTTCTCCTGGTCAATCCCGGAGAGTTCTCAGGTATGCTTCCGAGGCATAGTTCATGTAACTCAGCGATCAATGAGAGGGACACCGACCACCTCCATGTTATACTATAGAGAAGAGCGATCAACAGCAGGAGTGCTTACTCTCTACTTATTATTCAGTGGGGACTGCAACAGGAACCCTGATCCACCGCCACTCACACTCCCCATCACCCTATCAAAGAAGAATTGGTTTCCAATGTGACAGTAAAGTATTTAACTTCCATTCTCTGTTATTTCCGTCATTATTTTCTGCCCTGTATATACTGGAGGCTTCCGAGTGATTCGGGTTTGTCCAACTGTCCAAGGTAGCTGGCAGTGGGACGCATAGGCCGGATGGGGAGATTCTATGATGTCCCCTGACTGGCCTAGGAAGGTGAAGAAACCAATGGAGGTACCTGTTATTGCATCACAGACCTCCTTTGCAGCTCCCACAGAGCCCCCTTGATTAATGGCGTTGGTGCTTTCGAATTCTGGGGTGTGGCCCCAGCCCTCCCAGTCTTTAGCCACACCCCCAACACAGGTGTCCCAACATGTGCATGCCCACTCCCATCACACTAAGTATTCAGGGTTTTTTTTTATCCTAATCTCAGGGTGAATCACGCAGTCTTGAGGTTACTCCTTCCAATTAAACGCTAAATTAATATCTGAGCGTCCCAGCTGGTGCTTTTCTTGCTGCTAGATCACATCTGAAATCACTGCTTGAATACAGGTGATTTTTTTTTCCTGAATAGCTTTCCTCCTCCAGACAAGTTATGGCTTCATAGGGAGCCGCTGGGTCACCACAATCGAATCTTTTAGGCTATTAAAGGGTTAATATGTAAAGATTCCCAATTCTTCTACCCACAGAAAATATATTTCCTCTCTAACGTAACAAAACAACATTGCCAACGAGCCTCGTTAAGGGTTCTTATTTGTATTTGCCTTTTTTTTTTTTTTTGCTCACTTTGCTTTGCGATGCCGTAATATGCTGCAGAACGGGCAAAAATATCTAATATCTAATTGGTATGTTTTTCTTTTATCTGAGGCAAATCACTCGGAAAGCCTCCTGTATATACAGGGCAGAAAATAATGACGAAAATAACAGAGAATGGGAGTTAAATACTTTACTGTCACATTGGAAACCAATTCTTCTCATGAAGACTGGTTAGATCTATCAGACGGTTTCCATGGTAGTGTCTGCTCACTATTGTGCTGCATTATATCTCCTTTTTTTCCCCGCACGGAAACATTTTGATGAGATAAAACTTTCAAAGCGGCTTTAGTGGAAAACAAGATATCAGATTTTACTTGTAAAATGTCTTTTTTAATGTTCACTTTAGAGGAACAAAAATCACATATTGATGAAGGCACCGAGCGAGATCCAAGCTTCATTTTTTACGTGTGTTATAAGCATACCTGGGAACTTCCGGGCTACCGGAGCCCTCCCTTGTGGGACGCGGCCAGGACTGCCCACTGATGTCAGAGGGCGGTCCCTCGGATGTCAGTGGCGGTCCCGCTGACGTCAGTGGGCTGGCCCATTGACGTCTGGGGGGCATTCCCGTTAATGTCAAGAGGCGTTTCTGCTGACATCATGGGAAACACTCCGTTTAAAGGGAAAATGGGTGGGGAGCAGAGCCTGTCAAGACCCCGCTCCCACGACCCGGAGGATTCTGGTGTTTTCCTGGAGAAACGGAGAGGAGGTCAAACCTGGAGAGTTCCCAGGTATGATTATGAGGTGGGAAGGTTCCAGGGGTGATTTTCTAAAAGAGGGTCACCAGATTTTTGGGCCATTATACAACACATTGGGGAAATTGCAGGAGAAATGCGGTTTCAGCGTCCTCACTTCACTGTTCATTATGAAGGCCAACAATAGAACGTTTCTCCAGAGTGAAGGGCTTAGCTATACCTGTATAATCTATAATTCAATGGGTGAGGAGACTTTGAAGAACGGTATTTAACTGTACATTATACAGGGCCAGACAAGAAAGATCATCCTACAGAAAAAGTTCACTGGAGTTGGTCCTTCATAATGTATAATAAAGTGAGGAGATTGAAACCCTTTAGTGAATAGCCGCTTTTGTTGGGGTTCCCTTTGGGTAACTTCTGTTCCATAGGAGCACACATTAATAGTAATAGTTAAGATGTTAGACTGGTCTGGAGAGCATTATTGGTTAAAGTGGCAAATATAGATATAAATATAGGAATAACGTTTCAACTTGGCATGACTGTATGGACAAACAGAACTTTGATTTGCAAAAAGATAATAAAATAATACAAAACAAAAAAATAAATAATGCCAAAGTTCTGGGCAAACTGTTGGAGTTAAGCGTGTCTGACATCAAGTGAGACCGTTTGGAACTCTAAGTAATGTCTTGCCAATTTCATGTAGATTTCATGAGACAGAAGACATGTTGGGGGCTCCTATAATACAATAGCTGTGTTGGTCCAAAAGAAGATGGAGTCTTCAGGAGGGAAATGAATCCTGCCACCAAAGTGACTGAATGAAGAGAATTTTAGCAGAGAAGCTAAAGAGACTGTGAGCGCAATCTTCCCAAAGCTGAGAAAGCCTCTCCGTCTCTGTAGAGTAGAAAGCGACGGGCAACTTGTTAAAAGAGGTAGCTCTTAAAGTTAGCATCACGCCGAAAACCCAGAAGCCCGTCCAGGGTTTGAATCGGGAACCTCTTGCTACAAACATGACAAACATACTGTTAGACTAACGAGCCAGAACCCAACACCGAAGACTGCTGATGGAGGCACCAACTCCACAAGGTACATTATGGCATTACCATACTATCAAAAGTAATTTTGACATTAACCATTAACATATACATGACGCACTTAACACATTTTTTTTTCTAAAAATACATTTTTTAGAAATTAAAGGGATGAAGGAAATGTATGCAAACACCACTAAAACAACGTATTAGCATGTTATTACTTTACAATGACGGCTACCTGTGTTGTTGTTTATAAGACTTGCCCCTCCAAATTGATTTAAGGCCACTCAGATAGGGGACGCCTTTCTAGGGCTAGATTAGCCTTGAAGCACCTGGAGCAAATGTTTAAGAGCCCAGAGTAGTTGGGGGGGTCTCATACCGCCCATCAGGGTGCATGGCCCTTGCTACCCAGAGCCCCCTCTTGTGGGATGATAGGTTGTAAACTGGTAAAGACTAGCAGACTTCACATTTTTGATAGGGAGAATTTTCCTCATTGTATAAAAATGAGATTTAAACAGAAGGTGAACAAGGGAACTCTGACTTTGTCGATCGCTAATAAAACTTTTTAGTATAAGATGAATGCTTTTATTTATGTTTTATTTATGTTGTCATACGCCATCACTAGTATCATCGTTTATGATGTCATGTTTTATGTCAGCAGTGTAACATTTATAGGCTTTCAATGTATATCTTAGTGAAAATTAGTGTGTGTTTGTATATTTATATGCTTGTATATATATGTGTGTGTCTATATATACATACACCAAGTGGTAACAGGAATCTTTAAGTATCCTGCAGCGATAAACAGTAAAGGGTAATATAACTCTCGTTATTTCAATTAATTCAGAATCAATTGTATTTCCATGAAAAAAAAAAAGAGAAAGCGACAATCTCTGACCTTTAGAAAGTAAAGGGCAGTCCTTTTGTCTTTGTCTTTTATTGGCCCTTCTTGGCACAAAATGGGAGGAAGAGTTACAATATATGTCTTAATTTCTTCTTTTATCTCTTCTGTCCAGACTATGAATTTGCCGGTGATATTTTTGCGGGATATTTCAGACTACAATGAAGAAAAGAATCAATGCGTTGTTAATGAGAGCATCCAGGAGAATAACTACAATTATTATCTTCCTGGAAAATCAATGCGCGTGGAAGACTAAGACATTGCCGCACCCTCTCATAACATATATTTTTATTATCTGTTTTTGTAGTTGTAAAAATTGATTTGTGAATAGGTTATTTATAACCGCTATGATTTTATCTCGTTACAATCAGAGATGGGTAACCAGCGGTCATCCATGTCCAACTATAGCCCATAATGGGAATGGCAGTCTTATTAATTAGCCATACTAGTGTCTTTTCTTTACTTGAAATAATAGAAATATTGGTAACATTTATCACGTGATTTATTTTTTTGGACAAGATTTATAACTGTGTTTAGTAAAGAAGGGATGTATGATGTCACACTTAACATAATATACATAACATATTAATTGTTTTTCCATTTTCACTTTGTCTAAAATTTCCGTTGAGCTGATTTACAGAGGAATTGCTAAAACAGTAAAGAGAGAGACCAGGAAGTGGATTTCAACTTCCTGTTTGGGATGACAGTAGAATTCTATCGCTATTGAACGAGGACAGGAAATGAAGCAAATGTATAACTTAAAATAGAAATAAAAAGAGATTTTTAAATAAAATAAAAAATAGAAACAATACCAGCACATGTAATTGATGGTTTTGAGTCCTGGATTTAGTAATGGATTTATCTCAAATCTGATACTTCATTAAAATAAAGGCGTTTCTATTTCACAAACTAATTGGATTCCCAATAAAAACTTAAACTCTAAGATCTTTTTTGGCATAAGACTGAGGGTGTGCCTAGTGAGACATATTGTGGCTTTACGTAAGATATGCATGTAAACCTGGTCAACATGTCGCATCCAAAAGAAATTATGTTTTTTAGTAGGACAAAATTATGTCTGGAACAAGAATTCCTTAAAACCAGACAACAGCTGAGAATTGTTGAAAAGGAAACACACAATTTCTGCATTCATACTTTACTAAGATTAAATGTTCCAAGTCACTGAGCATTTGCAAATTTAGTATAAAAGCCCACGCGACTGTAAAAGAGGGTTAGCAAGAAAAGACTTAGACTGAGAAGTGAGGAATAACTCTAGCGGGGGTCTGTGAAGAGAGAAGGGGGGTCTA
>VKOC01029753.1:0-19632 GCA_009364415.1 Spea multiplicata
ATATTACTGTATACAGCGCTGGGGGTTATATTACTGTATACAGCGCTGGGGGTTATATTACTGTATACAGTGCTGGAGTTCATCCTGAAGGAGAGATATTTCCCATTAGATGTACCCTTTGAAGGCAGTAGCATTATAAATGTCGGCTCTTATTAGTATTTTATTCAGTAATTAGTCATTATTCAGTAATGTATCTACTGCTGGTATCACCTACAGAGACGTGACTCAGACACTCATTGGCCAATGTTAATGACATCATTATTTGTCTCACTTAATCTCTATACTATACATGGAATGAACCTTTTATTAGGTTGACCTCACCTCGGATAGTTATTATCTAAACACTGAGTCACTGAGAAATCAAATAGTGATCCCGTTATTTATTATTTACACCAGCGAATGGTGTGAAACGCAGACTTTTCAAAGACCGTCCTCTAGCCTTTTATAAACAGCGCACAATAATGACAAATCCTCTTTAAATACGAGTCAAAGGATGGATGACTCAATACGATACAAAGAATATTTTCATTCTGTCCTTCCTGAAAATTGCACAATAGGTATCCATGGGTGGGCAATAGAACTGTATATTATCCTATATAACTCTCTATATATATCTATATATATTATGTCCCTATTATATATATATAGCTATATAGGTATATATATGATATAATGGAATATATAGATATAATAGTAATAATAGATGATATATAATATAGGAAATGTATTATAATTATATATAATTCCATATATATTATATATATATATATATAATAGATATATATAAAGTTTCCTAATATATATATATAAATTCCAATATATATATATAGAATATAGAATATATCTAGTATATATATATATATAAAATTTCCTATATATATCTATAATACTATTATTCCTAATATATATCTATATACATTATTTCTATATATATACATTCCCTATATATATATATATATAAATATAGTATATATATATAAAATATTATCGTATCCAAATGGTAGTATATAAGTTATATATATACACACTTAAATTTAAAGAGGAGTCCTTCATATACTTTCCCTTTGACATGTTTTAGCGATACATGCATTAGGGTCTCTCCCCAAGCCTTAAAGCGACAGGACCTGTTTACTACCATGTTAAAGGAACGCGCACATATGGTATATTGGATAAAAAAAGGGGTGACCTGAAAAGGGATTTGTTAGAACGAAGTTTTCTGCAGCAGAAGGTGTATTGATATTGGATCCGGTGCCGAGAACCTGACTCGATTAATCATAATACGAATTATAATACTAATAATAAAACCAAAATACATAATAAAAACTTCGGGATTTCAGTAACGGGCCTTTCACATTCAGCCCTAAAATGGGTGAGCAGTAAACATACGGAATCCACTTGGCAGAGTAGAGATGTTCTGGGTTACGATATTTAAAGCCCCGTAGAGGAGACCAATTCCGATTCTGTTCAAAGAGGAAGCAAAATATATTTCTTTGTGTATAATTATTTTATTGAGCATAATTTTGTTTTAATAATAATAGACATTGTATAATTAATGTTGGTTTGATTAAAAAAAATGATCGCGTGTTTTCACCATTTTTTTAAATGCCTTTTTCTACTTTTTTTGAGGTTGCTATACCTTAGGGCCGCCATTAGAAATCTTATGGCCAACAAACCTAAAGACAAGACCACCCTGCCCATGCTTCTCCCACCACACCTCATACTCATATGCGGCCACCAGCCTCTAACGCTCATAATGGAGCCACTAGGCCCCAATGTCCTGGAAGGAGACACTAGTTACGGAAAGGGGACATTCAGCCCTAATCCCTAGACAGGAGCTCGTGGGCACCAATCCCTAGTAAAGGGCCATCTGTGCCCCAAAGCCCACAAAGACAGGGGTAACAGGCCGTGAGGACCCCGTCCTGCCCCAGGTAGAGGGCTGCAAGGGGCTGATAAACCCTTTTCTCATCCTCTATGTCCAATATCATGGAGAGATGGAGATCATATTCCACCTATCTGTTCTTGGAGAGACCAAAGCAGAGCTTTAATAAAGCATTACATTACTAAACCTTTCATATATATAAAATGAGCGCTAGCTCTCGGGGCTGAACTTCAACAGTATAGCAGACCCCTTCTTGGTCTATATAGGAGGTACCGGGATGACCCCGGTACATGTATATATTTATAAATGTACACATTTATACACTGGGTAAAATATACACCTATATGTATATAATATATTTGCTTTGAGTTTATTTTACACCTAGAGGAATAATCGGTACGCTGAGAAGACCCTTTGACAGCCCAAGAATAATCTTGGGTGTTGAGATGAGGTGTAAACGCCTGCTTTGTAACTGCTTGCGAAATGTAAATTCAAGGACAAACGCAATACATAATTTGTTGTAACCGGTGGAAAATGTGTAATTCATGTGTTCTTTTTTTAAATATCGTAAGACAAACATTTGAAGAGTCTGTAGGAGGAGCTGTCACACAGAATAGGGAAATTATTGTATTTGGTCTACAAAAATTCAACAAGACGCGTCGCAGATGGATCTTTCATTGTTGAGTATACCTGGCATAGGATATGGTAAATGCAGCAGATACATTCATTACGGGGTACAGAGGCTTTCTCGTTTATTTTAAATACCGATTGACGAGCGAAGAGCCTTGACGACATTTTTTTAAAATTTTAAATTATTTTTTCCAAAACAAATGAACAGATGATGATTACAAAAATTAAAGAAAAATGTAAAAAAATAAGAATAAAAGAAATAAAAAAACAATTCCTCCTAAGCCTTAACTCTCTAAAAGGAAAATAAATAAAAATAAAGCCAGAGCCTTAATGATCTTTTATTCATTGATGAACTCGTTGGATTCCCACAATGTATCCATCAAGTGACCACTTGTGACATCACTGGCTCGCAACATTTTAAGTAAGATATTGTGTGCGGGGGGGTGACATCAGTGGTTGTAGATTGACAGTTTCTGTCAAATTAATGCTAAAGTATACAAAAAGACAGATTTTCTTGGTGGCAGAATATTTGTTTTTATATACTGGGCTCAGCCACTGCAAAATATTAGCCCAATGGCCTATTTATATGAGATTCAACACACATTTGTCTGATGGCACACTAAGAGCGCATTATTTAGTCCTGCTGAGCAGAAAAAGGACCACAGAACTGATCCAGTCAGGGTGAAAATGTTGCCAAGAATTATAGCGTTCTAGACTCCCCGGTGGCTATGAGTGGTATTGCAAGGGAAACACAAAAAAGTCAAGCTTGCCATAAAAAAATATCCAAACACCGCGATCTGTGCTCGCTAGGCAACCCATCACTGCCCGAAAAAAAGATATACGACAAACACGACGACAAAAACTGGGATCTGCTGGGACTTTTCAGGAGTAAAACAATCTGGTGGGGTTCTAGATCTTCTAACTTTTGTTAATGTAAGAAGGTGGTGACTTCTCAGCAGAGGTCCCTTGGGGTTGTCTGTCTGCCATATGTAGGATTTGGTCAACTACGGTTAAAGGACAGTTCTGGCAAAAATGGGTTAACGTTGGCATTTAGAGAACTTCTATATTTGATAATGAAATAGGCTAAGGGACGGGCGGAAGAATTATATGAACAGAGATGGACCAAGATAGAAGAACAAGGGAAAGGCAGGCACGATGGCAACTTAAAGGGGCAAAGCTGGGGATAGGACAGACGTTAGCTAGGTAGGGTAGATGATAAAAAATCAAATATTAAAACTTTATTTTCAGAAAAGTGTTAATTATTATTGGCAGCAAATATAAAGCCTTCGATCAGCATTGGTCACCTAAATAGGGTTTTCTCTGAGAGGCGTCTATGAAAATATGTTAATGTGACTAAAATGTAATAAAATATTATATTTAATACTCTGTTTATATCATGTTGACCACCTTGTCTCCAGTTTATCGCAGCTTTACACAGTGTGTTTGGGGCATTTATCCAAACGCAACAAAAGTGGCCGCTCTGGACTTTAAACCATTACTCAGATCTTTTTGGTGGACACCAGGGAGGAAAATAAAGAGTGTTTGCCGTTTTTAAGAACCTCAGCCAGGGACCCCATGCAGGGAGAGCTCAGCTGCAATGGACGCTCTAGTGCAGTATTTCTTTGGTGCCCTCTGTAGCTAAAACACACTCACATACTAACACGCAAACTTACTCTAACACCATACACTTTCACATACATGCACTTTGTCCCCCTCACAACTAGGCTGCTCCTACACTATATGCTGGCGCATACTCACGCTAACACCATATACTAACACCGAAATGATGATAATGCCATACACTAACACACGTAGTCTAAAACCATATGCTGGCACACGCATTTACCTTAACACCATAAACAAAAACACACACTCTAACACATTATGCTAACACACACTCATGCTGACACCATACACAAACATTTACACACACGAGCACACACATACTTACAGCATACATGCACACATGCTAACACCATATGCTCACAGTTATTATATATATATATAATACAGTTTGGAGATGTTTAATTTTAGTGATTTAGTATTGAACTAACTTATCCAATATCCAGCTGTTTAAGTAAAAGTTATTTTTGCAAAAAAACATGTACGTCATGCCAACCACAAGGGTCAAGCACTTGGATACAGCGGATGAGGAATAATCTTCACTGAAAACATCAAACCCACTCAGCGGTGCCGCAGACGGAGGATTGAATGTGGATGGTATGTGATGGGGGGGGGCAAGGAGTCTGGGAATATTAATAATTCAAAGAAATAAATATTTTAATTACCGACAATAGTTAGTAATTGATCTTTTTTTTAGTGCCCTAAAAAAATCAGAGCTTTGCAAAGTCTAGGAGCCAAGGAACCATGGAGAGATGCCACCTCATCTCAGGAGGCATTCTGCTGCAACTCAGGAGCTGCAACTTCTCCTTAAACTAAGCAATTCATTTTATTTTTTTATCGCAGTGGTTACAAAGTACTTTAGAATGCATTCTTTTTTTTTTCTCAAGTCCAGGCATATGGCGCTTATGAAGACCACAACTCTCAGCTGGCCACTAGGCAGCTCCTTGTGAACCAAGGCTGCTGATTTCAGATTAGAAGCACCGGTCCTCAAGCCTTCACAGCAACAACAGCAAAATGTATGCGTATGTAAACACATCATACAACAGACACAATTGTGCCTTTTTTGCGTGTGTACGCACACCCGTATATAACGCCAGAACCTTCACCAGGACAATAAGTGTATACATGTATTTATATATAGTTATTATTATATCATGTTGTATATATTTAGATATAAACCAGGAAATTCCAGGCGGTTTGTGTATTTATAAAACGTGTTCCCCGGTGCGGTATTTACAGAAAACACTCGCCGTGTATATAGTTTGTCATAAAAAAGCTCCCTGTATCCAGAAGGTAGAAATCCATAGGGGAAAAGAAGTCTTTTTTCCTTGGTCAGGTGATACTATATAACCTGCCGCTGTAAACGTGAAGGTTGGTGGTGAAGAATTGAATATGAGGCCAACAATATACCCCCAAGTGTCCCTGCTTAATTTGTCCAGTCCCTACTTGGTACTCAAACCTCTGTTGAGAGACTCATAGTCCGCAACGGTAAGCCGTAAGGATATTCGGCGCGTAAAAATAGGAAACTGGACCAAAAAAGCAAGATATTGATAAAAACTGTCACATATGGAAGGTAGATGGTGGCTGCAGCCTCTGTCTAACGGTTAGCGACCTGCTGCGGTGAATAGAGCCGTTAAGGGTGTTCTTTCTCCCCCAATATTTATCAACTTTTGGGGGTCCCACGCTGGAACGTTTAAGCGTTTAAGGCTCCACTCACACATGTGGGCAGGAACCCTCCGTCGACCGACAATTCCCATGCCCAGTGCCCCCCCCCGGTACTTCCCAGAGTAGGCTACCGGGAGCTCTTCCTCTTCCTGGGGAGTGGATTTAGTGGGAGGGAAGTGGGTGGGGAGCAGGCGGGAAGTGGGAGGTAGTGGGTGTGGCTAAACACTGCTCCCCTGCCGAGGGAAAAAAGAAACTGACCCGGGAAAGTATGGTGTCAACCGGAGACTCCGAATCCAACCCTGTGGGGGTATGAATCAGCTGCACACCAAAAAAGTATACGTCAAACAACGGATGTTAAAGGTTCAGAAGAACTCTGAGAAACGTTACATATATTAAATATATATATATATATATGTACGTTATACATGAATAAAATGCATACACCAAATGATCGAGATGGATCCCCGGAGAGCGGTACCAGGGGGCAAGCAAAGCCTTGGGGGAGCTCAAGTGGTTCCATTCTCATGAACGTCAGTACTTTACATTAATATAAGAACCTTCTTTTTCCACATTCTGTAAAGTGTCCTTGCTACAAATACTTACTTTCATTTATTTTTCTTTTACCCCAATATTTACAAAGCTTAAAAATAAATGACGGGAACATCGCATTCTTTTTAAGATTGGAACTGCATAAATTAGAACTGTTTTTTTTTTTTTTTTTACGGAAAATGCTACAGTTTAACATCTGTCTAAATTGTTATGGAAAAAAAAGACTGTATTTAACTCCTTTCAGTATTTTGTAGCTCCACACATCGTATAAAACATTTACCTTAAAGCAGCCATATTTGTAATTGATTTATCAATAAATCAAATTAAGTCGAAGGAAGCTGCTATGAGAGACTCTTTCATGGGTAAAAATTAAATCCTTACTTACAGCAAATGCAACATGCGGCCGCATGTATCCAGCCGGTGGCCGCATGTATCCAGCCGGTGGCCGCACATGCATTATTTAGTGGGCCATTGGCCTTAAGGTGCCAGAGCCTCTTAGGTATCCCTAGTCCAGCCCTGCTTATGCGTACCTATACGTGCTGATTTAGTTTAGCTTATGCGGGCAAATAATGGTGATTTTTCTATCTCTATCTGTATCTGAACCAAAAAAACCCCAATATGTAAGTTTAGGGGGTACACTACAGATGATAAAAAGAGGTATTCTGGTTAAATGAGCAGATGCTAAATTCACGAAAAAATGTTCAGGTTTCAGGGAGCACTATACCCTTAGTAAAGAAGGGGTTAAAAAGAGATTTCATCACTCTACTAACCAAAGGACCGGTCTAATCACCCGGCCCCAAAATCAATCCCTTATCACCTTATGTTTATACCTAACGTCCTGCAAAGATCTGTGACTCTCCAGGAAGAAATGATAGAAATAAGTTCCTAGTTACCTTATAATAATGTAACAAAATCATAATATTTTCATATTTCATTGGAGTTCAGCATAACTGGGAACTCTACAGGTCTGACCCGGAGTCTCTGGGTGAACTGCTGCTTCCCTGAGTCTCCGGGTCACTATTCACTTTCTATGGGCAGGGGTGTGGCGGCACTAGCCACGCCTCCATGAATGGCTAGCCCTACCCCCACATGAAGCCACTCCCCCCAGAAAGGGAGAGCTCTTGTAGTCTGCTCTGGGAAGGTTCAGTTGACTCTGGTGAATCACCACTTACTGTTAATGCAAATTATTGACAAAAAAAGGTATTTCAATTGCATTTTAGTTGGTTTGGTGCCAGACAGTCGCACATCGATGGGTCCCACATGGAAAGTTCCGGCACATGATCCTCAGCCCTAAGATCTACTCGCAGACAACTATTACCAGACACAATCATGTTTCATACGTACCAAGAGTCCCCCAAATCTCTCTCTCCTCCCCTGATGCCCCTCTTTTCTAGGAGGTCAGAATGTTTGCTGGGATCGCAGGGTTCTACGGCGCTAAAAGCCCCGATAATGTGTATAGAAACAGCAGGAAATGGCAATATAAATTAAACTAAAATAAACCACTTTACTCTATTTTTAAATGCCTTTGTTACATAAACAGCTTAAAAAAGTCACATTAAATGTCCGGACAAGTAAAAGTGTCCCCCTCAGGCCACTTAAAATATCAGAATATATATATACATATATGATATATACATACATACATACTTACATATCACTACCTAATGATCATACTTGGGAGTAAAAACTAGTAAAAACCACCATATTGCCCCCACCACCATCCAAGCATTTCTACTCAATGAGTTTATCACCCCGCCAGCAAGTATTTTATGGGCTCTCACCCTTTCCTGAGTATAGAAAAAGCAGATTCAGCCAAGTAACCTTATAAGCTTGCAATCTATTCTACATACGCAGTCTGCAGCGGCTGTCGTATTGCCCTCCACTCATTATAAGTCGTAAAGGTCCCATAGATGCCGGCAATTATTAATTTATGGATAGTGGACTTTTTGCAGGTTAAATAATCACACACATATCCCCCCTTGTCCGATAAAACAGTGAAGCTGCCATAAGGAGGTGGAGCCAGCCCCCAATAGACTGGAAAGGGGTGGGGAGTGGGTGGGATCTTTGGTGACCAAATATCACTACATGCAGAGGGGTTTTTACCCTGGGAACTGCCCAAGGCAGCACTTACAGCCGCCCCCCCCGCCACGACTGCCCAAGAGGGTGATCTGCCCCACGGTTTTGTGGCAGGTGGACTGCTGCCCCCTAGACCTGCCACCCCAGGCCAGAATATGTGGCTGATTACGTGGAAACCTTTTATGATAGCAGGTATTATAAGAATAGCTTCCTTCCACCCCTGACTTCGTCACGTCTTGTAGGCACTACGAGAACCCATCGTCTACGAGCCACTTATTACCGTAACAGTATCTTAAATATTTTAAGTGCACTTGAACTTTCCCAATAAACGTTTCATGGGGAAAGTCTAAGCTTATGTAAATAAAAGCTTCCACTTCAGGTCGGACCTCGAAGCCCTTGGTTTAGCTGGAGATCAAAAATGATTTGTACCAGGGCAACCGCGCCAGAAATAAATGGTTATTTTTATTGGAAGAAGCCAGATGGGAGGCTTTAAATTGTTTCTCATGTCGTTAAGTAAAAATACACCACGAGACAAGTCCAGGGAGGGGGGGGTGAAAGGATCGAGAAGAGCCATTGTCTGAGCGCAAGACCCGACTAAGCAGCCGGGGGTCCTAGAGCACAAAAAGGGACCCCTCTTTTTTTGGCCCCTAAGCAATTGCTCCGTACGCCCCTTGGTTAATCCAGCCCTGACCCCAGTGGCACTGAACAAGTTAATTGTACAACCAGCGGACAATTCTACATTTATAATTGATTTATTTAATGTATATTTTGCAACTTTTCAAGTTTAAAAAAAAAAAATGAATAAACCCCAAATATAATATAAAAAAAGTGAAATTGTTTAAAACTTCGGTTTTGTTTTGTGTTTAAAACTTCGGTTTTGTTTTGTGGGAGAAACACATATTTTTAGAACGGAAAAGTACCATTAAAAAAAATGCATGATCTACAACCGCGTCCCTAGATATTAAACTTAGAATATATATTTTTTGTCCGTGTCTAAAGTAAAGCAAATAAACTTGTTTCCCGGGAATCTTGAAATTAACCCAGATATTGCCAGAGGGCTCATGATGTTTTTTCCATTAGCCACTTGCAATTAATAGAATCTGGCAAAGTACCACAATTCCACTGGCCGTGGAAGTAGAATATAATGTTAATTCTTAGGTATTTTTTTTTGTTAATACCCAATAAATTTAAAATTCCCAGAGTTCTGTTCTCAGGGGCATTGAGATGGGGGGGGGTTATTCGGTCGTATCTTGATTCGTGTCATTGCGATAAAATATTTCTTCATATTAATCTAGACTTTACAGGGCATCGCCTCCTTCCAGACAATATATCATTTATTCTACATTATGTGATAGAATTCAGATCACATGGCATCCCATTGTACAGCGCTGCAGAATATGCTATATAAAGCAATAAATAATGATAATATCATAGCATAATATAACATGTACATAAAACTTTATCTGGGCTTTGCTGGGCCAGCTAGGGTGACTGGGGCGGCTGGTTTAACGGGCTAGTAGTTCCTCGGCTCTATAGCCCATCCCTAGCTAAATAAGCATTCTTAGGGAGAAGACCCCCTGTGAACATGCGTTGGAAAGCCTTCCCATTGACTTCAATGGGAATGCTGTCCTGTCGCTGATTGGCTGCTTCAATCAGTGAAGCGGATTGTTGGACCATGGAGGAGTCATTTGGCTGCAGCTTTGGAGCTGCAGCTTCTCCTTTATTTATACATTTCAAAGAATACGTATTAAAGTACTCACAAAGTACTTTTTAAATATCTATTGAGCTGCGTGTGGGATAAAAATGTACCTTAAACAAGAATTTCAAAGCCTTTGCCATGAAGCAGACAGCCTGGCGTGGGTTATGAGTAGCAGATGGCAACCAAATATGACATCACTACATACAATGGCGGCCTGCAACTTTAAAGTAAGAATAAGAAATACATTTTCAGTTCAAAAAGAAAAAAATCATCTTTTTTTCTACTGGGCTTTTCTTTCAGTACATTTAAATATGAATTTATACCTCTCAAATCCCGATGCCCCCTTTACTCCCCTGATGCCCCCTCTTTTCTAGGAGGTAAGAATGTTTGCTGGGTATGAGGGTATCACAGGGTTCTACAGCCCTAAAAGCCCCCATAATGTGTATAGAAACAGCAGGAAACGGCTTCATAAATTAAACTAAAATAAACCACTTTACTCTATTTTTAAATGGCTTTGTTTCATAAACAGCTAAAAAATAAAATAAAAATATTTAAAAAAAGAAACAGCCGGAAACGGCTTGATAACACCATATCACAACACCATGTCAAAAATTGTGATAAAGCCACGCCCTAGCCACACCCACAACCACACCTCCTCTAAAAATATATTTTTTTGCACATTTGAAATTTAGGGGGTACATTTACATTTTTATTAGTTCTATTTTCTTTTAATTTAGGGTGGAAAGGGATTTTTTTCGTGTGGGTATTTGCCGAGCTGGAGATCCGGGCCCTATAACGTAGTCACCTGTGGAGTAACATCCTTACATCAGAGGGAAAAAAATAAAAAATGTGTTTTTTTAAATGAACGGCTGCAATACACAAAAGGAAAAAAAAAACGCGGAGAGCCCTAGCGGGGCGTCCTTCCGAACGTCTTACAGGAAAGCGAGGTCTTCAGACCGATGGAACGTTTGTTTTTTCTCTTAGGAAACGCGATAAGGAGACCACGGCCTGCGTGATGTCTTCTGGAACGGGGCCAAAACATCAATTTGTCATCTTTTCCAAACGGTGCCACTGGATCCGATCTGCCCACAGGATGGGCAGGGTACACGCGTCCTATCGACAGGGCAAGAGGACCGGCGGCCGTGGAAGGAGAACAACAAAAGGCCGTCCTATAGGCTCTCTGGAGCCGTAAACAAGGTAATTAGGCTCTGGACTTTTTTTTTTTGTTCCATTTTCCTGTTTAATTTATTCTATTTTTATAAATCCCTTTTACTTTTCATCGCGTGTTGTGCTTACGCTCGTTTAACATTCGGTGTTTACGGCTCTTTAGTTTCGAGAATAAAAAGAATTAAACAGATTTAAAAGTAAGGCCAAATTTCTGGGACGATCGCAGAAAATAGGTAGTGTAAAAAATACCAAGTGTTGGGATGCTCTGTAATAATGTGGGTTCCAAAATATTTTTCCATGGAAATATATATTTTTTTTATTATTTATTATATATATTTTAATCTTTTAATGGGGTTGTAGAGACTATCCAGATTTCAACAGGTGGCGTCGGGAATTAGAGATGATTACCAGGCCCATGGGCCAAAGTGTTTCGTTTTCACCCTTTCAAGGTGATTTGGGGATAACCCCACCTCTGTGGGCCGTTTAAGTTGCCCCATTATCTCAGACATGATCCCTTCTGCCCCTTGTAAGGTGGGGGAAATCTTAGGGGCCAGGCCCTGAGATATTCCTAGGTATGGATATTGTTCACACGGCACAGGCTCTGATAAGGGCATTTAGGGCAAATGTATCCCGGCTCCTGAATTCTGCCCCAACGTAAAAAAAATAAAAACAAATCATGAAGAGGCGATCAGGTGCGTCACGGGAGAGACATCGCGCAGTTGGTAATGGCCAACAATTAGGTGGCCGCACTAATTATAAGCCCCAGTATTAATAAAAATACTAAATTAATGACCAATCAAGGCAATGATTCTAGGGTTCCATTTAGAACGATCGCCATGGTGATATCTGCATCGACGAGCCTAAAGCCACCAGGACTTCTGGATGAGAAGGACCTCTCTATGGTTGGAGAGGAACTTCCTGAAGCTCTTTTGCCCCTTAAGAAGGATTTTTCCCAGAGACACCGGTAAAAACACAGGGTTTTCAACCCGAGACAAATCCAGACCCCCCCCCGAACCGTTCCAGATATTTAGATATTAAAGGTCCCACTCGAGCCCTTTAACTCCTTTCCTCCGTCTGCAGTCACTTCCAAGACGTTCCTAGTTGTGTCATTTGGCGGTCAAAGCATAATAAACATTCACATCTCTGAATGAAAAGTATGTGTTCGTGGTTAAACATACCCACCAACACGTGGATTCGATCATTTAGAATTACTATGATTCTTAACCCTTTAGTGAGTGCCGGGACAGCCCAAATATCGGGGGGGGGGGTGATACATTGAGTTCTAACAGCCTAATTTAACATTATTTTATTATGTGTACACGGCTAAAGTTGCATCTCGCCCCATAAACCCTAAGGCATAACTGTGGAGGGATTTTTTCGGTTCTGTTTATTAATTTTTCTGTAGAAAGCATGTTAATAAAAGGTGTTTGAAGCATGATGTCTCTAAATGAAGACGAGTTCTTCAGCAGCAAATTCAGATGGAGTAAAGCCATTTCAATTTCATATCATATGAATACAGATCTGCCCAAGTAGCTTTAACACTTGGTATGGTCCAATGTGTTTGGTATGATCCAAGCCAGACACGTAGATAACAGCAGAAGTGGTAGAGGGTAATACAGTGAGGGTATTAAACATGCGTGGGATAGACATACGGCTCCTGAATCTAAGACGACACCAACGACTGATTAAGGTTTGAGTCTTTACAGCGGGAGAAACGGGCGACTAGACGGGGGCCGAATGGGGCCGATCTGCCGCCAAATTCTCTGTTTCTGTGTTAATTGCTTTTTTCTATACCGAGGACACAAAGTAATAGAATGACATTTTATATTCACACGCACAACTATTAAAATCAAACATAAAACAAGCCTCCTCTCCAAAGCCAAGCCCACCCTACACACTAATACCACAACGGGTTAAATGTCCCATTCCACTCCAATAATTCACATTCTATTATCTTCTTATTACAAATCATCATTTTCAGAACTTACTAATTCAAGTATAATTAACAAAACTCTAAATCCTGTACCCCCCCCAAATATCACTGGCAGAACTTAACCCTTTGGTTACTATTAGGGGGTGGCAAGGACCCATACCACAAAGCGAAGAGTTAATAATTTAATATACATCTTTTTTCGCATCATACTCCAAAACAATTATATTTTACAATGTGACAGCGATCCAGGTAATCGGGCAGAATAAGGTATTTACACGTATAAGAATAATAATAAAACGATCTGTAGCCGTGACATCACAATCGGTTTCATCGCATCTATTAGCGGAAACATTGTTTAAAGAGCGAAAGTGCAAATAATGGGAACATTCTAAAAAAGAACGCACAGAATGGGGGGTTATTCCGTCTGTTAGCGGTTCAGCGGACTATGACCCGCAGAGCGACACGGTACTTACACGCGGTGTGAATGGGAAGCGTCCCAGACAGATGTTGCAGACTTTGGATTCAGAGGATAAAGCTCTCACTCTTCGGCTCGTCTTCCTCGCACTGATACAGGAACCAGACCACTTAGTTTACTTTTTCTTTGACGTCAGCTGTTTCCCTCGTATCCCCAGCTCGGTTTAGCTAAAGGCAGTCCTTACGAGCCTAAAAAAAAAAAAAGCCTCAGACTGGATTGAAGTTGGAGAAAAGTCACTATGCTATGAAGCCAGAACAGATTGCAAGCTCTTGGGCTCACGATCCCTGGATACGTCATGTTTCTCAACAATCCTGAAGGACTTACTCCTTTGTTCTAGAGTTTTAGGTGTTGTATGTGTAATGGGTTAACTTTAGATGCTTCCCGTCATCATCATCATCATCATACTATAAGGGCTTCATTAGATTAGAGAGGATTCAAGGCAGGGACACCAATTTAGTAAAAAAAAAGACTGCCTTGCGTTATTATAGAAAGTAAAAATGGAATTGGATTTTGGAAAGCTGAAGACGAATACAGGCAAGAGGGTAGGGGGCATTTAAAGAAATTAATTATTTTACAGATGCTACATTTGTAGGTCTGCCACCCAGCAGAGGTGGTAAGGAAAATAGCGTAAGGGACTGTTAAGACAGTCAAGGGGTATGCATAGGGTGGAATGTTAAATTACATGTTAGCAATGTATTTTTTACGCATTGAGATTTATTTTTGCACAAATATTAGCGTGTGTTCACAACATTAAGTTACATGTTGATATACAAATAGTAACAAAACCTCAATAGAAATTAATTACAGGCTGATGAAACCAAACACGCATGGTTCTTTTTTATCCATGAATAAAATCTTCCATTATTCTAAACATCATATAGACCTCTTCATATAGAGAAATATGAAGAAAAAAAGGAAAAATCCCTGCCGCAGAGATCGGTGCAGCATGCTAATTATATTAATTATAAAAATATTTTATTTAATAAAAATAACCGCATGCTGGCAGCCGGAACGTAGAAACAATTGTCTGATCCCCGCTAAAATGCCGGAAACATGCACTGGAATATCAATCTGTACCGCAATGATGATGAGGGTCATGGGAGTTGGAATCCACAGAAGGGGAAAAGTGCAAAAGGAGTGTCTTATTTATGGAAATTTGTATTTTCTGCCCGGTTTCTTTAGTATAATTTGGGGCATTTAACAGGTTGTGTGTCTACCTGCCATGTGATGGGTTGTGTAGCGTAAACTGTTCAATTAGGATAAAATCCCTGAGACACACAGTTTAGAAATGGTTGGAAATAAAAAATATAAAATATATTATAATATAAAATATATAACATATAATAAATATAATAATATATAATATAGAGAGGAGTGGAGATGAGAGTATATGATAATATAGATATAATATATAATATATAATAATAATAAGATAAATATATAATATAATATATAAGATGATCATATAAATAGAAATTATTAATAAGGAATATAAATAAATTATATAATATATAATAAATATTAACAGTGTGTTATTCTGCTTTTGTCATGAGACGAATTTTACCAGTTGTGTAAAAATAAGTAATTTTGCACCCTGAGCAATCTAATGGTGTATGAAATACCATCTCCTGCAGGAAAAATACAAAGCTAAAGAGGGCAAATTCTTGTGCTAATAGGAATATGATGGACGCCATATTAAAACAGTAAATAAATAATATAATAATAATGGTGGATTCAGGATAATCCCCCCCATGCATTGGTAAGGGGGGCATCTTATAAAGGGGCCTCACAGTTATTTGCATTAAAGTGCAGATGATGGATTATCATTATTTTTCCTTTAAGGGACATCGTATTAGCGCCCAAATTTTCCACCAATAACCTTTTGCTGCATTCAAAGTTTAGGTTGGGGGACACTTAATTGTCACATGACACAAAATGAGCCAGTGATAGGCTGTTTCTATAGCAACCGGAAAACGCTACTTTTATTCTGTTTATATGGTTAAACCTTCCGAGGATAGAATAAATCGACAAATCTGCTACAGAATGATTTGCTTGGATTTGCTACTTTTAATAGCATCGCTGAACTTTACAGTCTCTAAACATCAGCGCAGATTCGCTTTGCGGCGGACCCCCCGATTGTAAATTGGGGTGTTTTACCAACAAATGAGCAATTCATTTCCAGATCTACTATACAGAGATTTTGGACCTTTCTACTGACTCTGATTGTAAAACGCTAAGGAATCTGTAGGCGCTATATATATATCTATATATAATCTGTATATACGGTATATATATATATAATCCTGTAATACGAGGTTTCGATATATATATAACTCCTGTAATATTACCGTATAGCTATATATAATCTGTATCATACGGTATATTATACTCATAATCAGTTATACGGCTTTATACTATATATTAATCTGTATATAACCAGGTTATTAGTATAGGTATACTGTATGTGTATATATATATATGTAATGAACCTTTGATTTCGCAAATATTTATGATCATCCTCAACTGAAAGCTGCATTTTTTCTTGGACCATTTCCTTTATTTTGGAAAGCGAGTATATATTGGAAACATTGTATTTGCGCATTCTTGTGTTTTTTTTCTCGCGGTTACCTATATCACCCGGATGAAACGTCCTTTCCTGAGAAGACATAAAACCTGGAGAATTTTTCTTTCGTCTGAATCACATTTTGAAGAAATACATCCAGAGAATGAAGTCTTTTCATCCGTCAGATAATCCGTATAAATGCTGTGAAATTGTCTGCCTTAACGCGGAATTCCGGAACCGTTGGGATGCGCGTAACGCTACCGAAAAAAGAATTACAATGAAAACAATATCTCCATTCTAGGAAGCTGGGCCGGGACTGGCCATCTGGCACACTGGGCAAATGGCCCGGTTTGGCTACTGGTCAGCATCCCTCCAAGTTCATAGCCGGCTGGCGCAGTCACCAGGTGGTTGCTACGCGATCGATACACAGAATATTCACGACGGGCTATTATTTCGAGAGACTCAGGACATAGGTGGTGGAGGACAGGCCATTGGCATACCTGGGAACTTTTGGGCCACTTAGAGCCTACCCTTGCGGGATGAGGCCAGCTAATGTTGTGGGACCCCCCCATTTAAGGGTTAAACGGGTGGACAATGGGTCCCGCGGCCCGGAGGATTCAGGTGTCGACCCAGAGAACCAGTGATTGTCCTGGAGCCCCCGGGTGAAATCTGGAGAGTTCCCAGGTATGACCATTGGGGGGCGCCATCATAAAGCCCCCCTCCTGTGTTTCGCATGCTTTGTAAGCCTACCATTTATTCCTGGAGGCCACTGAGGACACTGAAGAGAGAGGAAACGGACCTCGGGACCCTCAGAGCTCCTAGGTATGCTAGCATCTAACATATAGGCCAGCTTTGCTGGAACCGTGAAGGTAAATTCAGGACTTTTGGCAGCTATGAAAAGCCAAACAGATATAAGGATGACTCCTGTAGCTCCTCTCGTTACACGGATGGGTAATGGATGTGAGTTTTAGCGCCGGGGGTTAAATATAACGGGTTTCGCTGCGTCGCCTCCAAAAGCACAAATTACATTTCCATGATCTCCAGAAATCCGATCCATTCTGGTGTTTGGAGAAGCAGGTGGATAATCTTCATAAACGTCCAGGAAGAACGGAAACAACCCCAAAAAATAAACAGGAACGTGACCTTTACACGAAGCTTTAAACGATCAAAGAGCAGCGGCCGTGCGAATCACACGAGGATTTCTCACTCTGTAAACGCTCATTGCACCGATCAACGGGTTAATTGAGCCGCTCCACAAGAGCGCTAGTTATTCTCTATTAACCCATCCGGCCCCACGTCTAGTCGCCCGTCACTCCTGCTGTAAAGACTGAAACCTTAATCAGTCGTTGGTCTCGTCTTAGATTCAGGAGCCGTATGTCTATCCCATGCATGTTTAATACCCTTGCTGTATCACCCTCTACCACTTCTGCTGGGAGGCTGTTTCACTAATCTTCCACTACCCTCTTAGTAAAGTAAACAATGTCAGCTAGATGCTGGCTATACGATGAGCCACATGGACCAATTTTATATGTAAAAATTAAATATTTATTTCAAATCCAATAAAAAATGCATCAGCACTAAAAAAATGTAACTCCTATAGATGAAGTCTAACGAGGTCCCGTAAGTAGGAAAACTTTGGCCTGACGAGTTTCGTGTGCAACTTCCGCAAGCTGCAAAGTTTTTTTTGAAATGGGACAAAAATGACGTTTTTGAAGGCAAAACAAACGTGGACCCGTCATCCTGTAAAATAACAAAAGAAATGATTTTTTAAAGGTTGTTTCTGGCCAAAAAATATCTGAATATATAGAAAAATCCACTTCCATCACAGCCTTTCAACAAAGCTTAAAGTCCAGATGTCCCTACATTCCCTCGCACCCACTGAATAAAAAAAGGGGGTTTTAGTTAGCTAATTCTGTAAAATCTGACATTTATCCCTTTGGTTGGGGGGACCTGATTGGTCGTTTAACAAACGCACCTATGGACCCATCGCTTTACTGTGTAATAAAATCGTTTTTTTTCAAAAATGTTGGTTATTAAGTGGCTATGGGTTTTCTGGCATTCATTGTGAAGTATCGATGGCCTGATCTAATTCATCCTTTATAGTCCCCTGGTGGTAGATAAGTGGAACAGCCTCCCAGCAGACGTGGTAGAGGGTAATGCAGTGAGGGGATTTAAACATACATGGGATAGACATACGGCTACTGAATCTAAAACAAGACCGACGACTGATTAAGGTTTGAGTCTTTACAGCGGGAGAAACGGGCGACGGGGGCCGAATGGGGCCGATCTGCCGGCAGGTTCTGTGTCTTGCTATTGATTGCTAGCGTTTGAGTTAAAAAGTGCGCGGTTCTGTTGTCGTGTGATTCTAATGTAAATCTTCCAGTCCTTCTGTTACATGTCACGGTGACAAGCCTTGTAAGCAGGAAGCAGGTAAGGTACAGCCGGCGGACGACCCACCAAAACTTCCCCCCCGCCTGTACACATTTCACGAAATTATGGCATCGGGACGGAAAATTTATTGCGCTGGGAATCAGGTTTATTGCAGACACAAAGCAGCCCACCAATCACCTGCGACTAGTGTTATTTTTCACATCTATTTTCTCAGGGATGCACTGTATAATACCTCCCAACTGTCCTGGTTTTTCGCAGGACAGTCCTGATTTCCGGGGACACTGTGCTGTTGCCCCCAGTTAGCTGCCCCAATGCCCCTCTTTTGCATGCAGTAGGAATAATGGGCCAGTTGTACAAAATACCATACAAATACCATAAGAGTAACATCTAACTTTAGCAGACAAGTATCATGCGATTTATTCCACCCCACTTGGGAGGACGGACCCCCCCCCCAGAGCCAAAGACAAAAAAGGGTGCAGAGGCTTAAAATAGCTCTTTGTAACATTGTAGCTGTGAAATAAATTAATGGGGCAAAAGATCGTCATTTTACATTAGCCTACGAGACCTCTTTATGGAACAGTGCATGGACTACACAAGCATAGCTCCCAAATACCCCCGATTAGGAGGACCAGTCCCTCTTTGGCACTCAAATCCCTCTTTTCTTCCCTGAAGTCATTCTTAATCAATCATATAGTAATAATGCTTGAAATAGAACTTTGTAGGTCCAGGTAGATGCTGAAGCTTCACAAACTTTGGTACCGAAGAGGTTTAAACAATCATCTTAAAGAGTTTTTTGCCCCATAATATAAAGTTTTCAGGCAGCTGCATATCAGCCGTTTGTATGATTCTCGCTCTGTTATCTCATCCCTGATATACTAAACCCCCCGACTCCTTATCATACTGCCTGTGGGGGGAATAGAATGGCTCAGTCTTAATCACCCAGTCTGACTCTCTGGCTAATGAAAGTCTATGGAGGAAGGAC
>VKOC01029756.1:0-17483 GCA_009364415.1 Spea multiplicata
GAGGTGGAGTGCTGGGATATAAATGACTTTCAACACAGAGGACGGCTTAGTAGAGATTGGAGACCTAGAGCAATGTCTGAGATAAATACTCCACCGGCTCAATACCTTTTTGATAATTTAACCCACCATCCTCCACAGCAAATGTTCCTTTTGAGTTTATCACAAGTGAGATCTTGTAAAACCAACGATGCCCAAAATAAACTGCCAGGGTGAAACTGCTTATTCCTGTCGAGTTCATCGCAGCCCCAAACATTTATTTTTGTTAAGACATAGCAACCCTTTCCATGGAAGTATGAATTAAAAAAAATGCAATATATTTTTGTGGTCACACAGGAGACGTAAACCTCATATTTGCCTTTGATAGTCTTACGTGAATACTTAAGACATTTTCCTAGAAATTCGCAATGATGTAATTATATGGATTATAATGTTTTTCCTCTCTTTGTTTCAGCAATACAGTGTTTATCCCATTATCTGGGCCGCGGGCAGAGGTCATTCCGACATCGTTAGACTCTTACTGCAATATGGAGCAAAAGTCAACTGTTCAGACAAGGTTTGTATCTCAGATATTTAAGATCCAAAGACCTTTTCCTGTATTTTTTATTTATTTATTTATTTTTTACAAATGAGACTATTAAAATTAAAGGAGATTCTTACCAAATC
Organism: Spea multiplicata; assembly: GCA_009364415.1. Lineage (NCBI taxonomy): Eukaryota > Metazoa > Chordata > Amphibia > Anura > Pelobatidae > Spea > Spea multiplicata. The sequence continues at coordinate 664 of VKOC01029756.1, forward strand.
AACAGTTTTGAGTATTTTTGCACAATCTATTAGATAAACACATTGAATCCTGCAATGGCATATAGTTATTCACCCAGCCTGACATTTTGACTGATGAAAGTCTATGGATGAAATGATTTAATTGTACAAGCTAGACTTCATATTACTGCCATAAAGAAATTGCTCATTGTGGTGTTTCGAGTAGGGAAAGTCATCCAAAATATCACATGACTTATGACAATGGCACCCTCCATGTCTGCAGGTCAAGGAAGCTTATTGGAACAAAATAAAATAAACCGCGGTTTTGTCCACTCTTTAGATAATTTGAATGAAATCCAAGTGTCTCCTCCAAGTGTAGACTGGCGCTCACCTGAAGGAACAGGGAAATGGTTGATCTACATGCCAATTATATTATATATATAATGAATTGATGCACGTTTTTTCATGTTTAGTATGGAACCACACCGCTTGTTTGGGCCGCAAGAAAAGGAAGCTTGGAGAGTGTCAAGTCCCTGTTGCAGATGGGAGCTGACGTTGACCAAGAAGGAGCTGTGAGTAAAGTGTCAAAACTCTGCTTTTTTGTTTCACCATAATACCCCTGGTCAGTGCTAGACTACAATATTCACTTCTAGGAAATCAAACCTACATAAAGAAATCCTTGCTTGTTCTGTAGTGCACTGTGTATATATTCTTGGTGGTTGCCAGATTCAAGGGACTTTAGAAGGAATAACTTGGCACCCTCTCTTCTATGTAAGATATACATCTTGTGGCTTTTGCATTCATTACTGCTGGACACCTTGCTTTTACTGAAAGGTCCTTAAGTGCTTTATGTTTTTGGTTCCCAGAATTCAATGACGGCTCTCATTGTAGCAGTGAGAGGCGGCTACACCGACACAGTCAAGGAGATTTTAAACAGGAATCCTAATGTGAACCTAACAGATAAGGATGGCAATACAGCCCTGGCCATTGCAGCAAAAGAGGGACATACAGAAATCGTCCAAGACCTGCTCGATGCAGGAACATATGTCAACATCCCAGACCGGGTTAGTATATTATTACCGCATGTCCCTTTGTGTTCTTCAGTCTGGTTGCAGATAAAACCGTAGTGATTTGGGCAAAAACATGGTAATGGGATTTGTGGTCAGTTTAGTTATTGGCTGCAGTACCACATTTGGAGGAGATATTGTAATTAAAATTGTGTGTGAATGTAAATTTGTATGGTAACCGGTGTGAATAGCATCACTAATTTTAGAAAGAAATGCCATTTAGTCCAAGGAGAGGTACCCAGGGTCTTTGTGTGAAGGAGACTCAAAATAACTTTTTTTTTTTTAAAAGATAGAAAGTATGGTAAGCAGATTAAGAAGATCATTTGTTAAGTGTTCTCAGACAGGGCTGGGTTTTGGGTAGCGGGTGAGTTTGTGGAAGAATAGGCCGTGCCATTAAGCCACTAGCATTTACCTCCAACTTCACCTTGAAAAATAGTTACCCAAAGTGAGAGGAAATGCTGCTCTGTCTCCTGCATGGGGAAAGTACTTTTGTTCTGTTGGTTCTAATGGATCTTTTGTCTCTGTTACAGAATGGAGACACCGTTCTGATTGGTGCTGTTCGCGGAGGTCATGTTGAAATTGTTCGAGCATTATTGCACAAATATGCTGACATAGACATCCGAGGCCAAGTAAGGGTTGACTTTACTTGGTATTGTGTCGTTTCCTTGGTTTTACAATAATCTGGTTACTAAACGTATATATTTTTTTGCAGGATAACAAGACTGCTCTTTACTGGGCGGTTGAGAAAGGAAATGCCATCATGGTGCGGGATATCTTGCAGTGTAACCCTGACACGGAAATAAGTACTAAGGTAAAACATTTATCAGAATATCAATAAGCTATTTTGAACTAGTGAATCATATTTTATTTTCATTCTGAAAAATTATGATTAATACGTATTTTTACTTTGGTGATTTCACTTTAGGGCTGAGATGGTGAATGTGACGAGGTTCATTGCTATGCATTAACCTGTATGCTATGTCTTCTCAGTATTCCTTAGGATTGTATGTTGAGTTGATGGCTTTGTTTAATATTAGTGTAAATGTAAGCTGATTTTGTTTTTCTCTCTAATTGCACATGGTTTGTGCAAGGATTTTAAAAATAATGTTGTTTGATCGTATGCTTGAAATGAAACCCAAAATTCATGTATCCTCAAATTTGTTTGCAGGATGGAGACACACCGCTTATTAAGGCAACCAAAATGAGAAATATTGAAGTAGTTGAACTTCTGCTTGACAAAGGAGCAAAGGTTTCTGCAGTAGATAAGGTAAGTGAGGTGGAGGGGGCTGGAAAGCATACAAACATTATACTGTAAGCTCACAAGAGCGTGGCCCTTGTTAGGGGTTACCCAACAGTTTTGGGTTCTCATTTATTTATTTTTTGTAGAAAGGAGATACGGCGCTTCATATTGCAATCCGCGGTAGAAGCCGGAAGCTAGCAGAATTGCTTCTACGGAACCCAAAAGATGGAAGGTTACTGTATAGGCCCAATAAAGCAGGGGAGACGCCTTACAATATTGATTGCAGCCATCAGAAAAGTATCCTTACACAGATATTTGGTGCCAGTAAGTATAAGTGTTGACATTTATACATATACATTTCATCTTCGATACAAAAAGCTCTACATGTTTACCTGTCCTTTGTGTGTTGTATCTCCTTCTCTTATAAATGACATGACGTCCTTTATTTTCCCACAGGACACTTGTCCCCCACTGAATCCGATGGAGACATGCTGGGTTATGACTTGTACAGCAGTGCGCTAGCTGACATTCTCAGTGAACCCACAATGCAGCCCCCGATCTGTGTTGGACTCTATGCTCAGTGGGGGAGCGGGAAATCATTCTTGCTAAAAAAGTTGGAAGGTAGGAATATACAGTTTAGAAAAAATATATGTTTTTGGTAGTAGTTTGCAAACGTACTGATATGTATTCTGTATGCTGGTGTATATTTGCTGTGAACCATAGGGCACTAATGAACATTAAAACTGAACATATGGCAAGCGGTAGAACAAAAACTATGTTTATATCTTGGCTGTAAAAGCTTTATTGCTTTATTATTTATTATATGGGTTAATGACAGATTCCACTATTCTAGAGCACTTGTTTGGTGCCATATGGTGTCAGGTTCTTATGGTTACTGGACATCACTCAAGCCAACAGGAAAGCAAGCTTATTGGATACAATATACTGTGCAATGCATTTAATTGTTCACATGTGGTATTCCTCTTATTGATATTTGATATAGATATTTAAATAGTATGGTGTATTTGTGTGTTAATAAAGGCTCCCTTTCTTCAATAGATGAGATGAAGACCTTTGCCGGCCAGCAGATCGAGCCGCTATTCCAGTTCTCGTGGCTCATTGTGTTCCTCATCGTCCTGCTGTGCAGCACTCTGGGGCTACTCCTGGCCTTCACGGTAGACACCAAGCTGGGAATATCAGTGGCACTCGGCTTGTTGGCCCTTCTCTACATATTCTTTAGTACGTATTTCTTTGCAAGCGAACGGTAGTTTAACTTTGTAGTCACAGTTAGTAAGACCTGCTGATTTTGAGGGAGAAAGTGGCACTAGAAAGCTTCCGGAAAGGCAACCCTACTTTGCATAGACTACATTTCGTGTAGGCGTTCAAATTACCTCAGTTGTAGGTATAGAAATATATACAATATATATAATGTACTGTTTATGAAATGTATGCTGTTTACTAGTATATTTTTCTGTTTAGCTTTGAGTGCATGGTGGAGACCATTATGCCTATTTGCTTTCAGGTGAACGGTACCTTATTTTACAAATACTAGTACTTAGCTTTTTCAAGAGAAGAAGAGATGTAGAAGACCGTGCCTGTCACATTACAGACAAATGTTTAAATTCTACTCTTTACAGTTCAGCTAGTCACTAATACAACGACTGAATAGGAAAGAGCTTCTTAGACCTCTTTGGTCTTCTCTATCTATAAAAAGACGGGTGAATGGGTTCAAGAAGCTGCTGCTATAATATATCATATCTTCTAACGTGTCTCTTACTCCACAGCTGTTATTTACTTTGGTGGACGACAAGAAGGAGAGAATTGGAACTGGGCCTGGGTGTTGAGTACCCGTCTGGCCAGACAAATTGGATACCTTGAACTTCTCTTGAAACTGATGTTTGTGAACCCCCCTGAGCTTCCTGAGCAAACCACAAAAGCGTTACCTGTTAGGTGAGGCTTTTGTTCATATGATGAGCTCTCCCGTGGATGAAATGAACGTATTTGCAATGTCACTATGAGTGTCTGTCCATTGTGTCTCGGCATCCCATTCAACAGTTTCTCTTCAAGATTCATAACAAATATAAGACTGACACGATCAGCCATGACATATATGGCAACATAGAGGACAAAATGGTACATGTCAGCCCTTGTATGCACTTAAATGCATAGGCTGGCTGAGTGTTTTCTTATAAGTAATATAATTTTTTAAATCTGTGGTTCATGGCAGTAGATGCGTTTGACCTCTGCTCCAGCACTAACTCCTGTGAAATCTCCAGGGGGCCCAAGGAGACCCCTTGTGCATTTAGCACTTCCATTAGTTTCCTGCCAGTGAAGCGTTCCCTGACTACTTTTTTTGTTTTATGCAGGTTCCTTTTTACAGACTACAATCGTCTCTCTAGTGTGGGAGGAGAGACGTCGATGGCAGAAATGATAGCCACGCTCTCTGATGCCTGTGAAAGAGAATTTGGTTTTCTAGCCACGCGACTCTTCCGGGTGTTTAAGACCGAAGAAACACAAGGTAGGTATTACTAACTTGGTCATTACCCCTTAAGGCCCAGGGTTTTTTTTTACACTACAGGGCAGCATTAACGTCCATGTTTTTACTATTTCTCAAAATCTAAACTTTCAGTTGTACATGTATATAAATCGTATGCAGCTAGAGCCAATGTACCCAAAAGATATTAATGCCCAGGATTCTCATCTATTATGTCTATTATAAGACAAATTTGTACGTCACTTTTTTTCCTTCCAAATTTAGCATGGTTGGACTCCATAGTGGTCACAGATATCAAAACCACCCCATAAAACTATTTTCTAAACTAAAACTAAGAAGATAACCCAGGGCATTTTACTAGGGTCATTTTGACACTTTTCAGCAGCCATTGTATCTCCATTTTCTTCCAAACTTTGCTTATATATGCTTATTTTAAATTTTTTGGCCCCAGCCATCAGTGGGGAGACAATCTGATCCCTGCCAGTGCCAAAACCCCACAACGTAGGGCGTAGGTCCTTGGTCCTCAAGGACCAGTTTTTTGTGATGTACAAGCAATGTTATCAGTCGGTAAGAGGCTAAAGGAGATCCTTGTGGTGCAGGCAGCCTTTGTAAAGGTGCAAAGTGGAGAATGGAGCTAACTTCAGGACATTTACAGTTTGACCCCAGAACTTTGCTTTCCTGAGAAATCTGATCCATGTTCTATACAGATGTGCTCTCTGGGGATATTCTGTAATTATTCAATGGGAAGTATCTTTGAGTAAGTGTCGTAACTTTGTTATATGACCTCTTTAGGAAAAAAGAAGAAGTGGAAGAAGACGTGTTGCCTCCCGTCATTTGTCATCTTCATCTTTATTATGGCATGCATCTTTGCCGGTGTCATCCTACTGGCCATCTTTAAGGTGGATCAGAAAAATATGACGGTCAACGCTGTCTTGATAGCCGTGGCTTGTGTTGTGGGCTTGGTGCTCATCCTGAATTGTCGAACATGGTGGCAGGTCATGGATTCGGTCCTAAATTCCCAAAGGAAGCGGCTTCACAGTGCAGCGTCCAGGCTTCACAGGCTGAAGAGCGAAGGCTTCATGAAGGTACAACCCCTCAGAACCAAAGCATATAGTGCAGTCTACGGTCTCGTTACAGTAGGCACATGCTTTCACGTGGAGACACCATGACATGAAATGTGTGTATTCTTCATTAAGAGCAGTCATAGCTGTCAAATGAGTATGCCTACTTTTGGAAGAACTGTTCCTATTTTAGGGCTTTCAACTTGCTTTTGCCATTAACCTATTCAGATACAATTTACCTGGCAAATTCTGGCATTCAATAGCAATATCAGCAGGAGTATTTCGGCGTCATGTGGGAGAGGTAGGAGCGCTCCGATTGTGTTAGTTATACAAGTGCCCAGCAGAGGGAGCTCTCTGTACAAAGAAAGAAATTCAGATTGCCAAAGAGGCCACACCGGAAAATTGCTGGGCGCTGGTCTGCATTTGGCCTGTGCTTGCTGTTAAGCCGCAGTCCCTGTCTGAATAAATTGCAGCAACACTAAACATTTTCAAGAAATTAGGGTACAACTCTGTGTTTATCATAATTATTAATTACAAGCCGGCTATAATCATTAGAATTATCTGTGTGGATCCCAGTATAGATACTCAACCTCATTTAATACATTGGGAGGATTATGTAAGAAAATGAGCTTCGGGTGAAATCTTTGAAAATTGGTCCTATGGTATAGTTGTTACAGCGATAAGGAAGATTAAAATATGGAAAGGGCTGATTATAAATCTCTAAAAATTGCAAGTTAACCCTTGTTTATCCCCTTAAGGACAATGGGCGGTCCCTAAATCCATTGAAAACAATGCATTTTGAGCCCGTACATGTACGGGCTTTGTCATTAAAGGGTTAAAGCACTGAATGTAAACAAACAGTAGGAGGAAGTTGAATCTAAAAATTTTATTGTATGTTCAAGAAGAAAAGCAACACCATCATAAGACATAGAGCTTCAAAATCTGAATGTTCTTTGTACTACCGGTGTAGTACATCAGATTCCCAACAAAAAACACGTGTCGATAGAATGAGAGACAGCTGAATAATGTATGTGGAACGTCTTAACGAATCATTTGCAATTAAAGTGATTTAATAAATATAGCAGAATATACAGGCTGCTAGTGGGGAGATCCCCACTAAAATCCCCCCTCCACTACTGCTCACCATGCATCTCGGGCATGACGTATATGTGCCATATAGAGGACATGTTAATTGGAGAGGAATTGAAATGCCTATTTACCTTTTTTTTATCTTTAACAATATTACGTCAGATGGGTTTACCAAAGCCTCATAAAAAGCACCCCTTTAAACCTTTAGGCTGAAATACTTGGTATGATACAAATATATGTAATAAATGACAAAATAAAAACATTTAACTCCCAACATAGTTTTTTTTGTACTCTTGTTGAGAAGTTCCTTATATATTATCCAGTGTATCGTGTGCCAAGTAGGATATTACCTAGACCGCTACTTCTGATATCTGTGATAAATGACGACTCTTATTGCAGGTATTAAAGTGTGAAGTGGAACTGATGGCTAAAATGGCGAAGACCATCGACAGCTTTACACAGAACCAGACGAGGCTGGTGGTGATTATCGACGGACTGGATGCCTGCGAGCAGGATAAAGTTCTCCATATGCTGGATACGGTATGTATATTTTCTCCTAGCGGCGGCGCGATTCAAATGCTATCGGACGTTTCAGTTTAATTTCTCAAAGGGTTTTGTTGTAGGGGGGGAAAAACCCCAAAAACCTCGGCATGCACTGATCTCATGTATGAGTATAAGTTTTATCGTGCATGTTAAACATCTTTAAGCATTAACTTTAGTGCTGGATCTAATAATCTAGGTTAGCGTTCATTCTTGTTTTCTACCAATAAACATCCTTTTATCTGCTGGCGGCCGCTGTTTTCGTTTATCCTCTATACCAAAAAATGAAAGGTTCAGTAACTGATCAATGCCTACCACCACGTGATTGTGTTAAAAGTTTGCTTATAAAATGCACAGATATCGTAGCTCCAGCCCCTTGCTTTTAATTTCTAGACTTTTCTCAACTGCAAAATTCTTCAGAAAGGTGATATCTTAACGTAACACCGGTACTTTACGTTAACTTTATTTAAGTGAAGGTTTTTGTAGCTATTTTCCTTTATTGAATTAATGAGGACTACATTTTAAAACGGTTAAGATTGGTTAATTGTCTATATCCAAAAAATTGCCTTAAAAAGTGTCATATTTTTGCATCTATAAATACCCGTTTAGGTGATCACCACAAGAGAAATTATGTGAATTTCCCCCAATTTCCGTGTCTAATGGTTTACAGGATTGCCCCTTATAATCGTAGAATGTTTCTTCTGCACGCCCCATTAATTGCAAATAATTTAGTGTTGTTGCATTATTATGAGAATTAGCCCGCGCGGCCCGCTAACGGCATCTCTCCGGCATGTCCCCGTCATCCTTTCCTGCACGACCGATAGTAAAACGAGATGCGCTCGCACCGATCGAGGTGATAAGTGATGCCACTGAACGGTTAGCAGGCGCATGGTCTTTTAATGACTGCCTTTGAAATCACGCACGGCCCTGTTGCTCGGGATGCTGGAACACCGCTGTTTCGGAGCAGTTTTACTGTCATAATTAACAATACTGGAAGTTGTGCTGACGAGCTACACGGTCGTTACGACTAAAATCCTAACCGACTACAAGTACTTTGTGAATTTGTGCCCAGAGTGCCATGGTTTGAGTGACAAATAGAAACATAGAAAGTGACGGCAGATAAGAACCAGAAGGCCCATCCAGTCTGCCCAACCTCTGAGTACTCTCCTTTAGTACTTGCCCTTATCCTATATCTAGCTTGGCATTATGCCTATCCCATGCTTGCTTAAATGACTTTACTGTATTAACATCTACCACTTCCACTGGGAGGCTATTCCATGCGTCCACTACCCTTTCCGTAAAGTAATATTTTCTGATGTTACCATTAAACCTTTGCCCCTCTAGTTTCTGCTTGTGTCCTCTTGTTGCGGTTTTATTTCTCCTTTTAAATAAACTTTCTTCCTTTACTTTGTTGATTCCCTTTAAGTATTTAAATGTTTCTATCATATCCCCCCTGTCCCGTCTTTTTTCCAGGCTATATAGGTTAAGATCCTTTAACCTGTCCTGGTAAGGTTTATTTTGTAATCCATAAACCATTTTAGTAGCCCTTCTCTGAACTTTCTCCAACATATCTATATCCTTCTGGAGATACGGTCTCCAGTACTGTACACAATACTCCAAGTGAGGTCTCACCAGTGATCTGTACAGCGGCATGAGCACTTCCCTCTTTCTACTGCTAATACCTCTCCCTATACAACCAAGCATTCTGCTAGCATTACCTGCTGCTCTACTGCATTGTCTACCTACCTTTAAATCCTCAGAAATAATTACCCCTAAATCCCTTTCCTCACACGTTGAGGTTAGGACAGTACCAAATATTCTATACTCTGCCCTTGGATTTTTATGCCCCAGGTGCATTACTTTGCATTTATCCACGTTAAATGCCAATTGCCACAGCTCTGACCATTTTTCCAGCTTACCTAGATCGTTTGCCATTTGGCTTCTTCCTCCAGGAACATCAACCCTGTTGCAAATTTTTGTGTCGTCAGCAAATAAACATACCTTTCCATCAACACCATCTGCAATATCACTAATGAAAATATTAAAGAGAATGGGTCCAAGTACAGATCCCTGAGGTATCCCACTGGTAACAAGACCTTGTTCTGAATATACGCCATTGACTACAACCCTCTGTTTTCTGTCACTCAGCCACTCCTTAATCCATTCAACAACATTGGGATCTAAACCCAGAGATTGCAATTTATTTAAAAGTCTTCTATGTGGGACAGTGTCAAAGGCCTTACTGAAATCCAGATACGCAATGTCTACTGCACCACCTTGATCAATTACTTTAGTCACCCAATCAAAAAAATCAATAAGATTTGTTTGGCAAGATCTTCCTGAGGAAAACCCATGTTGTTTTTGATCTTGAAAGCCATGTGACTTCAGATGTTCAACAATCCTTTCCTTTAACATTGTTTCCATTACTTTTCCCACTACAGATGTAAGACTAACTGGCCTGTAGTTGCCCGACTCCTCCCTACTGCCTTTTTTGTGTATAGGCACAACATTCGCTACTTTCCAATCCCCAGGGACAACTCCCGTTACCAATGATTCGTTAAATATATCAGTTAACGGTTTTGCTAGTACACCCCCAAGCTCTTTTAATAACTTGGGGTGTATCCCATCAGGCCCCATCGACTTATTTGTCTTTACCTTAGACAACTGAAGTAGAACCTCCGCCTCGATAAACTCACATATTTCAAATGATTCAGTCTTTTTTCCCAACTGAGGTCCCATTCCATCATTCTCATCTGTAAAAACTGAACAGAAATATTCATTGAGGCAGTCAGCTAAACCTTTATCCTCTTCTACATATATGCCTTTTGTTTTTAGTCTAACTAATCCTTGTTTAACTTTCCTTTTCTCATTTATATATCTAAAAAATGTTTTATCTCCATTTTTTACTGATAGGGCAATTCGCTCTTCTGCCTGTGATTTGGCAGCTCTTATAACTTTCTTTGCCTCTTTCTGCCTAATTTTATAGATCTGTCTATCTTCCTCACTTTGGGTATTTTTGTATCTCCTAAAGGCTAACTTCTTGTCTTTCACGATTTTGGCCACTTCTGCAGAGTACCACAGCGGTTTCCTTAATTTTTTACTCTTACTGACCAACCTAATACAATTTTCTGTTATCTTCGATAAAACAGCTTTTACAAAATCCCATTTCTCCTGAACGCCATTTAAATTGTGCCAGTCTGATAATGACTCCTCTATACATTTTCTCATTTTAGAAAAGTCAGCTTTTCTAAAATCTAAAACTTTTGTTTTTGTGTGGTGTGACTCAGTCACTGTTCGTATATTAAACCACACAGACTGATGATCACTAGATCCCAAACTTTCACCTACAGAAATATCTGTTAACAAATCTCCATTTGTGAACACTAAATCCAATGTGGCCTTCTTACGAGTTGGTTCCTCAACCACCTGTTTTAAAGATAATCCCAATAAGGAGTTTAGAATATCCGCACTCCTGGTACAACCAGACACTGAATGCTTAGTCTGAAGTGTATTTGCGCTTGCCATCAGCATTATATTGTTATCTGTGGTGCCTGCAGCTTATTTTATTCCTTAATATTGAAGGAAAGGCAATATGATGATGAAGAATAACTGGTCTGCCAAGCAGCTCACACTTTGATGTGGGTTCCAATTTCCATGTTTTTTTATGTTTTTGCAGTATGTAAAATGTGGTTATATACATTTATGTAGCTAGATGTGCTCAACTTCCTACTTGTGTCCATCCAAAGGATGGCATGTCAAGTAGTTTTGTATTACTACCCTTGGGGTACGTACAGAGTCAACGTATAGCGTATATACAGTATATTCCTGGAATTAACTTTTGTAGGTTTAAATTGGTTGTATTGGTTTGCTGTTTACTTTTTGCAGGTGTCATGGTCAGACATTGGAGGTTTGGAGAATGTTAAACTAAAATTAAAGCAGGCTGTCGAGTGGCCGCTAAAACACCCCGACTCTTTCATTCGCATGGGGATACAGCCACCAAAAGGAGTGCTACTCTACGGACCCCCAGGGTGCTCAAAAACCATGATTGCAAAGGCCTTGGCTAATGAAAGTGGACTTAACTTTTTGGCAGTAAAGGTGAGTCATCTTTGTGGTCCGTGTTCAATATTTTATGTGTGTATAGGTACATATATATATATAATAGGTGTGTGTGTGTGCGCATATGTATATATACCTGTGAGTTGGTGTATATGTATACTGTGTGTGTGTGTATATATATATACATATATATAATATATATGTGCGTGTGTGTGTGTGTGTGTATATATATATATATATATGTATATATTTGTATATGATCAGGAATCCCTCGTGATCTGAACTTTTTTATGGAGTTTGTTTGAAGATTTGCTTCGTGATTGTATGGCATGAAACTTGATATATAATATAGGTATTATTTTAGAAGTTGTCTAATTCTCTAATGTAATTTGAGTGTTCACTTGAGTGTTCCTTAGAAGGCTTTCCTATTGAGAGGTTAAAGAGATAGTTATAGTCAATGGTCCAAAGAAAGTGCATCTTTGTGCATTGTTATTATGGTTATTGATTGCTTATTTGATAAGAGGAGATTAAGTACCAAACTAGCAGTATGAATTTCCAAGCCTCCACATAAAATGCACAAGAGCATATTAGCAGACAGAAAAAAACTAAAAGAGATGTAAAGTTTTCTTAACCCAGTTGGCGACAATTGATGTAGAAAGCGATCTATGGTAGCTTTCTTCACCCAAACAATGTTGTTGTAATGCCTCGATGTATGATTTCATGGGGGTAATTTGAACTGACGGGCTTCAAAGATGTCCCAAATAGGACATGGGGCAGATTGACCATATTTGAAAAAAATGGTTTTGAAATAGCAAAAATGCTACTTGTATTTATTGCCCTATAATGTGCAAAACAATATAAAAGCATTGGCTATTCCTAAACTAAATGCAAATAGTAGAATCTATTTAGCATTTTTTTTAGTTTTTCTAGATGAAGAAAAGATATTTCAAGTAAAAGTCCTTTTTTTCTCAGTTTATCACCATATTTTATACTTTTTATTATAGTAAATTATATGAGTCAATTTAAAATAATGACAAAATAATACAGCTAAACAGAAGCGCACCATGTGTCACATGCCATTGTCACAAAGCGTACATGAAGGGGTTAAAAAATATAAAGGAACAGCTTTTATTTTTTCTTAAGATGTAGATTCAGAGTAGATACTGATTCAACATTTTTCCTGCTAACCTTGTCCCCATCTAAACTGGCTAATAAAAATGACATTTTAAAAAAGTGTATGACTTGATTTATTCGGATCAAAGGCTTTCAGTCAAAGCATATGTAAAATATCCTAAAGAACTTGTAAAATGTAAAGGTAGGGTGTCCACACAGAGCACCTATGAACATGGTCAGTGTAATAAGTTGAGGAACCACCACTCCTTACTAAAACTGTATGATTAAAAGTGAACGTGTCTTGCGTGTACAGAAAAATTATAAGTCTCAGTGATCTGGGCTGCTAATTTCAGTTTAATAACCACGTTTAATATAATATTATCCACTTAGTTGCAGAAGTTAATGTCTGAAGGATGATGACATACCTTTAGGAAACACTTATCAATAGATATGGTTCTGCTTTGAAAATATATATTTTTAAAAACTCTTAAATGGGTATATTCTGGGAAACCCTTTCTGCGGGGAATGGTTTTAGGGTTACTGATGAATGGTGGGCTTTTGGTTTTTTTAGTTACTTGTGAATGCATTTTGGGTAGTGTAGTGTGGTTTTACTTTGGCTTTCCACTATGGATCCTGGTGTTTGATATATCTGGCTAAATTGGGTCTATGAAGTACTTCTCTATATCTGAAGAGGCACAGAAGTGAACACGTAATATAAAATATAAACAAACAGGCTTTGCAGTGCTTGATTGCCCTGGAAAGTTTGATTGCTCTCCTTTCTGGGATTGAAACGGTTCCATCTTGCATAGAGACAGGCTGTCTGTTAGATAGCCATCAAAATGACTTAGTCCTGGCATTTCAAACAACCAGGTTTCACATTTTGAACTTGGAATTGATAAAGATAATAAGTAAAACACAGCACACAGAGAAAGAAAAAAAAAGATAAGATCCAGACTCCAGCCACATGCCTCATATACAGAACAGCTGCACAAATATTTTCTGACTATGGAACATTGTTTTGACATTCTATAAACCATGGATGTATGAAACTTGTGATAAAAAGACAAAAAAACTGTACGCCAAGTCTCATGGAACAGAAAAGAGCTATTTTGACATATTTGTAATATCTGACACCTTCTTTTAATTCAAACAAATTGCTAGACTTGAGCGTTATCTGCTATACATTTACTCCCGACTGGCCTCTCTTCATTGCTAGTAAGGACATGCAGTGATCAGAGTTATTAGATGCCCTTCCAGGTATAGAACAAAACGTGATTATTCTTTTAAAACTATTTTTTGTTGTACAATGACGTCAGACTTTAAAGCTCTGGAAGTCAAAATAAACTCTAAATACAGGTAGAAGCGTGTTTATAAATTAAATTGTGTAAATAAAATATAGGATTTGTTTTTTTCTTAGAAATGCTTTCCTCAAATACATAAAAAATGACAGATTTTAAAGCCCTGAAAGTCAAAACAAGCTCCAGGTACATGCAGAAGTGTATTTATAAATTAAAATGTGTTAATAAAATACAGGATTTTTTTCTCAGAAATGTTTAACTAACTTACATAAATACCTATGACAAAGTCATAGCCTTAGTAAAAAAAAAACCTGCCCTCTAACCATTCCCCTCTTTATCTGTCTAAAATGTTGAGGTATGTTTTAGGAAAGCATGTTAGTTTCTAGCACACACCTACGGACAGGCTCTTTGCACATGTTGGGTAATTTTTGTTACACCCTTTATAAATGCAACCCCTTGATTTGTCACTTAGTTCTGGCATCTGGATACTTGCTCTTTTTTTCTCTCCACTCTCCCATCATTTTCTTTCTTTTTCTCCCATAGTTGCCCTTTTTTCCCAGCTCTCTCGCTCCCTTTCCTCTTTCTGTATCTTTTGTCACCCTACGGACAACGCTATCCAGCAGCTTCTCACCCGTCACAGCATTGTCCGGCAGCTTCTCAGCCGTCACAACCCTGTCCGGCAGCTTCTCACCCGTCACAACCCTGTCCGGCAGCTTCTCACCCGTCACACACTGTCCGCAGCTTCTCAACCGTCCACAACACTGTCCGGCCAGCTTCTCACCCGTCACAAGACTGTCCGGCAGCTTCTCACCCGTCACAACACTGTCCGGCAGCTTCTCACCCGTCACAAGACTGTCCGGCAGCTTCTCACCCGTCACAACACTGTCCAGCAGCTCTCCGCCACCCCTGAAACAGAAGGCTGCCCAGCATCCCCAACCTCCCTACATACAACACATCTCGCACGCCCCCCTCCCTCGCACAATATGATCAGGATGGTCCTTTATTACAATGGAGGTGGGAGCTGATATCATCATATAGCCATACTCTGCATCTTTCATTCGTAATAAATGCTTAAACCAAAACTCTACTCTGTGGTTCTTTCCAAAGTATTTGTTGCGGTATGTGGACCAGTTGGACATTTCAGTTGGACACCCAGCATTTGATCATTTTTCTCGGGCTGTTAGCATGAGGCTAAATGTTTGCTCAAAGACGATATGTATTTGTGATGTATTCGTGATTCGTGATGTATCCATCATAGATACTGTATTTCCTTCAAAAGACATTTAGGGTCAGATTCAGTGATCCTTATTCCATTTTCTTTTTCTGCGCACCGATGGTTGAAAAATCAGTCACTATCTGACATCTGCTGCCTGGGACAGCTGCTATGTGACAGATAAACACAATGGGTGGTGAAAATCACCAAACTGGAAGCTCAGATACTAGGCATAGGTACATAACCTTTGTGTATCAGATTGTGTATTTTCTAGATACTGGGACTCCCACCCTTTGTTGTATGGAACACTTTTTTTGTTCATTTTTTTTTTACTTTGGGTGGGGGAACTGGCAAGGACAAAAATTGGCAAATATGTTTACCTGCTGCAAGGCCTTTTCCTTTTGATATGGAGGAACATACGCCAAAACAACCTAATTAAGCTCACGTGATGTTTATGACTCGGCCTAGCCAGTGGTAGCCATCTTTTCTTCTCCTTCAGCTATTGAGCAACATTAAATCTGTCCCCTAGTAACGTTAAGAGCGTAGTTTTTATGTGGTCCTCCCTGCAATTACAGATATTAAAACTTCCCTTTTGTAAAATGTATATTCAAAACAAATGTCTAAGTCAATTAGTATTATGGTTTTTTTTCCTATTTTTTGTAGGGCCCGGAGCTGATGAATAAGTATGTTGGTGAATCAGAGCGTGCTGTTCGAGAGGTAAGAGGTGCAAAAAATAGCATTCAGCAACATACGTCATTCTTACCTCCCCATGAATTCTAAAATGATACTATTAGAGTGCATCTATGGCCCTCACAAAAATAAATCTCTAAACAAGCTCTACTTTGCCACCAGTAAGACAAGAATAAAAGGAAATTTTGAGCTGTTGTCTTTTTTTTTTTAAGTTGTAGTTTTTGTATAATGTTTATCAGACAGCTGCATATTAGCCATTTGTGTTTGTTCTAACTCCGTTAGACTGTTATCTACTGGACAGACACCCTGAATCCTTATCATGTACTGCCTTTTGGTAAACAGAAGAATAGCTCAGTCTAAATCTCCCCGGCGCTGACACGCTGCCTGAAACTCTGTGGAAGAGCAGACTTCACTAGATAAACATGACCTAATTAGCATTGCCGTAAAGAATCAGCTCAGTGTAGTGTTGGAGTAAGAAATGTCACCCAAAATATTTTGTGACCGACGACAATGGCAAACGCCGGGTTTGCAGGTAACGGAAATTTACACAATAAAATGAAAGCACATTCTTGTCAATGCTAAACTTGGCTAATGTATAAAGCACTGTATGTAATGCTCATAGAAAAATACTTGCTTTTCCATGATTTTTGTTTGTTTTATTCAGATATTCAGGAAAGCAAGGGCTGTTTCTCCTTCTATTTTATTTTTCGATGAAATAGATGCTTTAGCTGTTGAAAGAGGAAGGTAAGTGAAAGAGAAACTTATGATTTAACCTCTGATTTAAATAATTAAATAAATCAACATTTGTACAAATTATAAACTTCCGTTTTATTGGATCCTCAATGAAATGTGTGCATAATTTCTATAGCTTAGTTGGAATAAGATTGTTGTATTTTATTGCACGCATACCTTTTAATTGTATCAGCAAACTTGGCTTGCATTTTGAATTCCAGATCAACTTGGCAACCATGTTACATTTTTTGCAAGTTTCATTAAAAAAA
>VKOC01029757.1:0-21126 GCA_009364415.1 Spea multiplicata
ACCAATCCACACGTACACCAATCAACACATATACACCAATCCACACATATATACCAATCCACACATATACACCAATCCACTCTCACTGTCACTGCTTTCCTACCTTTCCTCTTTTCTTCTTTCAGTTTCTTTGCCTCCTCTTCGCTCTTCTTCTTCAGTTCTTCTGTCTTGTGTCTTCTCTGTCTTCTTCCGGGTCAGAGGGCACGGAGACCGGTGGGCGCGGCTTCAGTGCTGTGCGCCGGGATCTGACAGCAAATCCCGGCGCACAGCAGCTGTTGCCGCGCGGATCACAAGGGAGCGGTATCGGAGGTCTGTTAAAGACCTCCGATACTGCTCCCTTGCGAGCCTGCTCCTCCAGCGGCGGACATTACTGTCCGTCTCTGGAGGGGTGCCGGGTACGGCGGGCAGCGGGACCCCCTCGGCCGGCAGTGGCGGCGGACCAGCGCGCGGCGGACCCGCGGCGGCGCCCCCCCCTGGAGTGTGGCGCCCTGTGCGGTCGCACACCCCAAAGGCCGGCCCTGTCCATGATGGTAGCAATGAAGCCTTTTCAGCGCCCATGTTTAAGATTCCAATACCTCTGCATAATGTTTGTTCCAAAAACGAAACATATTCTGCAGGGTATTGAATGGATTGATCCTTTACCATAAAACAAGAGATTAAAAAGTGTCCAGGAGCCAAAGAATTGATCTGTTGACAAATGTTTTTTTAGTTAATTACATCTAGCCTGATTTTAGAAGAAATCCTATTGATAAAATAAAAGACTGACGAGTGAATAGGTGGAAATGTCCCATCTAAATGATCCCTCATCTCTTCCAATCCAGTAATGACAATATCAGAGGCTGTTAAAATAATGTAGCCAGTGATTAACTCAAGATGCAAATACCAAAGTGGTGGAAATTACTTTATGAAGGAACATTCTAATGTTCTGCTTTCATTTTTATCACTTGGGTAAACCTTCTCCAAGCTGACCATGAAACAGTGGTCAGAGGGCCACACTTGGCTTCCTATGTATACAGGAAAAGCATGAATTCAACATCCTTACAACATTGAGGGTTACCACACCACTGAATTTAAGGTTCCCTGTGTTTAATTTAGAACATTGCTCCCTTTGCCTGAAATACAATAAATTCTTCAAAATGCTTTGTTCGGTTGTTTTAGTTTGCATGGTATATTGGAGATACTGGTAAACTTCAGGGATCAGCAGATCTTCATAGCGTAAAAGGGCCTCTATTTCAAACTTCTATTAATTTAGCTCTAAAAGAAAATCTAACATAAGCAAATCATATTCAGGATACAAGATGGTTACATATCTCAGAAATATATAATTGCACACCAAGATATTTCGCTGCCTGATAGAGAGCGAAACAATCTCTAAGGACCTTTCACTTCCAATCAAAAGATTATAAATGGTTTGACTCTCCATAGAGGGCTTAATATGTAACAGTTAAAATGAAATGTTTCAAACAATCTTGCTCAATTTCCCCCATTGAAATTCTATTACTTTTGACTATTAGGCCAGGTTTGCATTTTTCTGACAGTAGATTCAGTGTTTAAAGAAACACTCGTAACCCCTTTCTCGACCTATGCCGTACCTGGAACATCATTGGTAAAAACCCAGACCCATGACTGGAGTGGCCACTCTACAGCAGCTCCTCTGAACTTCAATGCATGTGATCACTTTTACAGCCAACCAAATGCACATACATATTGATCATGAGCGAGAGATAGAAACAGTAAGAAACTGATTCCGTTGGTCCCAAGTCCCAGGTTTTAAAAAAAAATAAAAATGCTGTATATACCGTTTTATATGAAATCGTTAATGTATATTAGTTAGTTAGTGAGGCTGGAGTTAGTGAGGATAGTTAGATAAGGTTATATTTGTGGTTAGGTAGGGATTAAAATAAACTAAAAAAAGACTAGAATATCATTTAAAATTATGTTGGAATACATAAGATCAGGCAAGTTAACAAATATCATTTTTTATTTTTTTCCCCGATTTAAACTAGCTTCAGATAATGTATATAAGGAATTTGTTATAAGTTATTGCATAGAAGAAAAACAAAAAAATATTGAATATTGATAAAAGTATACAATATATTAAAAAGCTTTTGGTGAATTTGTAACAGTTCATTGACTTCTTAGTTTGCATAAAAACTCGATCAAATAGGCTTCCCCACAGGTTGGAAAGCAATACTAAAACTGTACCAGGAGGGGTAAATCACAAAAAACAGACCAAATATCAGTTAAGCTGGTGATTCAATGTGGGTGTTTTTCACTTACAAAGGGGGGGGGGGGCTGAGAAGATCATTAAACTCCAAGGAAGCCTATTTGGCAAAACGTGTCAGGTTTTTATGCAAACTTGAAATTGGAGGTGCCTGGAGTAAATGGAGTGCATTTCAAGATACCTCCAAGCCCATCATTTATGACACTACATTCAACCCCCCCTCCCTTTCTCTAACACCATCACTTGTTTTAAGTGGTAACATCTATCATGTTGAAGAACAAGGGATAACTCTCTAAAACTTATCTTTTCAGTGTCATGTTAGTCCATTTTTTGACCTTTTTGTCTACTTGACTAATACCGCTAAACCCATTTACGTTTATATATATATATATATAATTTTTGTGGGTAAATATCAGTTGAAGACAGACGTACAGTAGCAAAAACACCAAAAAATGCGCTGGTCCTGTAGTGTAAGAAAAAGCCCTAGTCCTTAAGGGATTACAGCAAAAGGTGCAATATTTGTAAATAATATTTTCTGGAGTTCAGCCAGGGCATTTCTATCCAGCGCAGTAATATCGTGCTGACTGAAGCGGCACTCGTAAGTATACCCTTGTGCACGTTATTTAGGCTATAACTCTAATTGAATTGCAAGTCCGGTCCAGCATGGCATCTTACAGCAATCAGACATATTTCTTTAAGACTATTGTTCCCTTCTATATTATGATTAAAATACCCACTTGAGATTTACATGAAGGTGAAGCTTTTGTTTCGTGCTAGTAAATGTAGTGTATCTCAAGATCACTTACGACAACTACCATATAATGTGGTTTTTTTTTATAGCGTACAGTATAATGAAAAATATCAAGCAAATCATAAATTGTTAGTAAAAACTATGCTGCAAGAAACCATACCTTTTTAAGACTGTCCTAAGTTTGTTGGGAAAGTTCTATAAAACATATTTTATTATTGAAAAACCAGTATGATGTCATATTTCAGGAATAAAGTACCTTTGGACAATGTAGCTAATACTGAAGATGCATCTGTTTAGACCAGGGGTAGACAATGTGAGACATCCAGATATTAAAAAGAAATCTTTTAAGTGTTACTGGAACTTGCAATAAACAACTCTAACTTCCATTGTTAAAGTTGAATTAAAAATAGCATTTTCTGTGTGTCTATGTACCCTAGGTTTACGGAATTGTCAAAAGAATAAGCTTACAGAATAAAAACACGACTATGCAGTTATTTAAAGGGGTGATTATACTTATTTTATTTTACCCTTTCCATTGTGCCTTTTGTATGCTTTTCAAGAATGTATCAAATACATGTCAAAGGATTGGCAATCAAGATGGATATCACCCAGTAGAGTGGATGTATGGGAAGAGGTCACATCTCATTGGCGGTTAACATTTTCCAGGAAAAATATGGCTGCTCTTTTTTCTTTCAGAGCTACATGGTTTAACTGGTAAAAATTGTACATTTCTCATGATTATCTATTTCGAGAATCAATGCCCCCTCTTTAGAATTTACAAGCTGTTTTCTCTGGGCTATAACAGTCTCTGGCTGCTCCTGCGGGAAGCAGTGGCCTTTTGACATGAATCAATTGAGGGCATCTTAACTGGACCCCCCTGTACCAATTTATAACAAATAAAAAAAAAAAAAAGTATTTTTAATTCAGGAAAGTTGCAAGAGGTTTGCTTGATCTGCATCTGGTCTTGGTCGATTAGCCAAAATGTGCTTTGACAGCATCAGCTTGTGTCTGCAGCTATCAGTAATGCAGCTGTAGAAAATAAAGTGTATATCAGTAATTTCTAGCACCAAAAAAATAACATTAGCTTCTATAAGTTTTTTTCTTTTGGGGCAAATGTCAATTTAAGATTTTGTTTATTGAAAGGGAAAGAAAGTGAATATAATCCCGGTGGTGCCCATTTTTTTAATTGTGATTCCTTTCTATTTATTTTAACTGTTTCACCCTAGATCTTTTAAATGTCCAAACCACAAAAAAATGCATCTTCATAAAATCATTACAATTTATAAGTAATTGTTTATTCAAATCCATTTTATTCCAAAACAATATTAATATCAATATCAAACCACAAGAAATAGAGAAGAACAATATTTTGTTGACATACTAAAAATTATAGAGTACTTAAATTACATTTGTACTGGATTTTTTGTTATAGCATTTTGGTAATTGCATAAAGTTGATCTTGTTACTTTTCTGTTAGGATTTTAACAATATTACAAGGATTTATTTTTTGCTTGGAAAGGTTCCCATAAATTTGCATATGATTGAGAGCATGACTTCATCTGCTCCAGCTCCTATGGACAAAAGTCTTGAGTCTCTGTAGAGGGGAGAAAAAAAAATTAGATTGCTTTTTAATTAAAACAAAAGTGCAGTCATTTCATTTTTTTTACAGAAATTATTTTAACGTAAATCTAGACATTTTACTAACTCCCACATTTCACACTTTTATGGATCAAACCAATGTAATACTGATTAGAAATTAAAAAAATATTTATATGTGTATACTATAAGAGCAGGCATCCCAACTTCCTATACTCAGTTTGTATGCCATTATTACCCGATTGGGCTATCTGCGGCATATTATTATATTGCTGATTGTTCATTAGTTCAGGCAGCCATTATAAGAATATGCAAGGCAAACAGAAAGGACACTTTGTTGTCTCATCCAGCCCTAGCAAAATAGAATGAATATTTTAACTACTTTAACCTATTTGGCAAAAGGATGTATACATACACTCTATAAAGCATGGTCCTTGAGGACCATATGGACATATTTATACGTTCTGTATTAAAATGTAGCGTGTGCACCAGGCCCGTAGGAAGAATGAGGCGAGAGAGGGCAGCTGCAGCCTCTAGGACTGGTTGGGAGAGATCAAGGATCCCTCTTACCAGCTCAACAGGGCCCCAGCAATGTGATTCACCACGAAGCCCCTAAAAAAACCCAGTAGCGTATCTATAGGGGAGGGGTGAGCAGAGAGGCCACCTCCGGAGTGCTTGATAAATTGATAAGAACATGTCCGTTCTGAAATCAACTAAGCATGACAACTTGGTTCTATTCTTTTTTGTTATTAAACATTATAGGGTATACTTTTTAAGGTTCATTTTAGGACATGCTCCTACGCCCTGTAACTAATTTCCATATGACCCAGGCCTGACTTCATCTGCTCCAACTTCTTTAGACAAAAGGGCATATGGCACCCCCACAATCATAGCTTCATCATTTTCCTCATAGTTATTTTTATTTTTCTCTCATATTCCTGGGAGTTAGGTCAAGGATAGAACCGACAGCGCCATCTGCTTTTTCTATGTTTGGCAGTGGCACTGTAATATAAACTATAATTCCCCTAGCTTTCACTTTATTATCTGCATTAAAGAATGAATCATCTTTATGTTTTATAGCATAGATCATATGTCTTGTTACACACTGGTATGAATCCTTTAAAAATGTATTAAAGTGTACATTTTAATAAAAACTGATACCAACCAACAGTATCATAGATTCCTTGATAATATTCAGAGTGCTATTCATATTATTCAGAGCAGAATCAGTATGTTTGTGTTGCACAGTCCAAATACCTCATGCATTACAGAATCTAAACACGTAATATGATTTATCCAGGAACTATTTCATGGTGGGAGAGGAAGGCAGGTGAGACCCCTTGTCTCTTTCAAGAGACGCCCTGTAGAGAGCACACCCAAAGGGCAGCCAAACTTGGATTTTCCCACTGTGAGAATAATGTAACCGGGCTCACAAATTCTATTACAATGGAAGGAATGTGGAGCACAAACATGGATGTTTCATTTGTAGTAGACTTAAAGGGTAATAAGAGCTGTGTTTAATTCATAAACAAAAATGTTGTGTTTTTTTTTTTTATTTTGAGCAGGTACCATACAAACTTGATTTCTGCTCAATTCTCCAAATTTAGCATTTTGCACAAGAATTGTACCGGTTTGCCTTTTGTAAGGTCCAGGGACACATTAAATACCGATTAGATGAGACAGCTTACTTCAGGTAAACACAGCAGCTATCTCTTTAGACCCCTTAACATCTGGGACGTATTGATGAAAGCGGGGGACTGCCAGCACAGACCTCAGCAAGAGTGTTCCCTAATGCTCTACACACTACCTGATGTTTTAGAGCACAACATGGGGCACAGAATATAGGGCACTGAGTTGAGAAGTCTGTGTTGGTGACTGCACAGACATTCATCTTCACCGTGTTGCACCATGACTGTACCCAAATAGAAGGGGGTTATGGAGTAGGTATGGAGGAGCTTACCAGATGGCAATAACTATATGAGTACAAATATCTTGTAACTCTATCTATACCACATGAAATAGAATTCATTTCTTGAGAATTACTAGATCTTCCATTGGGTTGCCATAGTCAACAAGATTATTACTGCTGTACAATGGGTAAACAGTGGGTAGATATAACAAGCAGTGCATCACAGAACAAGTTGGACTTGCCCAAACAATCTAACAATCTCCCAAAGTTATGTGGAAAACGCAAAACTTTCAAAGTTCTACAAAGGAATCTTGCAAAAAATATCAGTATGTCTATTAATTATTTAGAGCACAGCTTTCACCAGAGCAAAGAAAGACAGGGTATCCAAGCCAGAAGGTAAAATGTCTAGCAGGTGTCACTTAGTCTAGCAGGTGTTCTGTCTGTCTCTATCTGGCTGCAAACCACAAAAAACACAACACATATTTAATGGTTATCGATGTTATTGCCAAATCCTCCCTATCGGGCCAGGCACCATGAAGTCAAAAGAAAATATGATAAATTATTCTTGAAATCAGGGGAATGTCAAAAACACACAAAATGAGAAATCGAGAAATATACCAAAGAACAAAAAAAACAAAACACAAAGACATTTATGGGGAAACACAGGCAAAACTAGAACACAATAGTATAAAGCTTACTAAACTAATTTATGAACAGAATGAAAATGACATCTATGCAAAAACATGCGGACAGACTCATACATTTATATTAAAAAATTGTTACTGAAAAGGTCATTACTGTAACTTTCTGTAATAAGCGTACCGTGCAGAATTCCTAACAGGTAAGACTACCGTACTTTTAGGTTTAGGGGAAATCAGTAAGGCTCTATGTACGCAAGAGGAGAGGATGATGAATGCATTCTGACATCTATAGCAACCCTGTGCCAGGCACTAACTGTGCTGGGGAATTTACAAATGCGTTATAAGGCAAAATATCTTTTTTTTACTGAAGAGTTGAAAAAAATCCAAACAAATAAGATATGCGTGTTCTATGAATCCCAAACCGAAAGCACAGCAAGACTCCTAACCAAAACCAATTAACTGCTAGATGATTTCTGGACAAAGGTTAGATTCTTGTACAATCCTAAATAACAAACCGGGAAAACGTATTTTAATGTTGCAATTATTAAATATTACAAAAAAAACCTGAATGTGGGATAGAGGTAACAGGAGTAGAATCATGACAACAAGGACATTTGTTTTTCATCCTAATGGGATTCTTTATCTGCTTGTTCTGATAGCTTTCCAGGCATTGTATTCTAGAGTATTCCCTCTGAACGTTTTATGGTAATCTGTACACCAAATGCATTATAGTCGGTATTTGGATATTCTGTTGGGTCTGCCCTTGTCATAAAAATTACCAATCCCACACTCACATTTACCATTTTTTGTTACTGCTACGATCTCTTTTAGCTCTGGGTGGTAATGGCTCTGTTGTTCTGTTTAGGAACTGCCATAGAAAAACACGACAATGGACAAATTATTATTTTGGGTAATTCAAAGAATTATTTAGGGCAATGACAATGTCTGAGTGTTTAATAGTTTTGGTATCTTTCACTTTATGAATGTTCTCGATTTTTTATCAATAAGAGCTTATAAATGCACAAATGCAAACGATATGTTTTTGTTTTGGACTGTTGGGTGCGGAACTCAACAGCCTCCCAGTAATTACCTGATAGAAACTGATATTATGGTCTGCATCAGTATGACTGAAAACTAAATAAACACAGCTTGGGCATTGTCACTATATTTCCCTTATTTTCCGAAAATGTAATTCATTTTTATAATTATGCCAAGTGTACCGAACCGTAAAAGCCAAAACCTATGCAATTATTGGCTACTGAGCTACCCAAAAAATGGTCTCCTTTAAATGGAAAACATCATCTATATTGTCCAAGGTCAGACTTACTGCGTTACTTACCTATAAAATCTGCTTACAAGGACTTCATCTGTGAAACCCATTCCTCCCCAGAACTGGAGACAGCTATCACTCACTTCCCGCACTAGCCGACCAGCTTTTAATTTGGCCATAGAGGCAAATTTGGTTACATCATTTCCTTCAATGTACATCCCTAAAGAAAAAAAAATACATTTTTGAACTGAAATATTTAAATCAACCCTTTCCTACAATAAAGTCAAATACAGACCTTGAACAAGAGGGTATGGTGGAAGACTGCTGGAATTACTCGCCAAACCGTGAATGAGCTAAAATAAATCAACACCCTGATCCAGCAAAGCATTATGAGGGTCCAATCCCAAGGAGTAATAATGAATAATCAATTGTTATATTAGTGAAATCTCTTAAAAGCAACCTCAGGGATTGAAATATGCTTCATACAGGGCCGGAACAGCCCTTCTTGCATGAGAAGCTCACTGCGTTTGGTCCTTCATAATACATATTAAAGTCATGGAGCTGGACTGCTACATTTCACATCTTCTCACTCGCAGACTCGGGGATGGGTGAATAAACCCCTGCATGGTTATTCACAAAAGAAAATAACTGGGATAGTAATCATGGCACACAGTAAAAAAATACAAGAGTGTGCAAAACTGCCGTGAAAACCAAACTAAATCAGACAAGGATTTTTTTAATAGACATACCAATTTTCGATCCTACAGTCACATTTATCACCCAGATTGTATGTTTTTAACATCAGAAACTTACCAACTGTACGGTGCAACAATGACCGAAGTAACTCGACCTCTGTTGCCAGTTCTGCTAAGCGAAAATGAACAACTTGATTGTTTAATACTGGTTGATTGAAGATCTTTCTGTCTCTTGTGTATTTGATGGTTTCTTCTATGACGTTTTCCATGGGAGTAAGAACTAACAATGGGAAAACATACACATGCACATTAACAAGCTACCTCGGCATTAGAAAGACAAACAGCGGAAATGAGCGAAGCATTAAAAATATATATTTCAGGTACAACATGCAGGTATAATTTCCTTCAGATCTGAGTTTACAGCATACAAAGTTATGAAGATTGCAAAATGTACAATCTTTTGGGGTGGAATTTACAAAAATCTCAGGTGGTTATTTGGAATTTTGGTCAGTGTTTTTTCTATCTTTGGAAAGTCAAAGGGATCATAAGAATGGTAAAAACATTCAATTTGTGTGGGATTTTTTGGAACTACAGTTATTTTTTGGTACCACAGAAAGTTAAAGAGGCAAAAATAACTACAATTATAATGTTAAAAAAATGTTTGTACGTATTGTGGTGGCAAGTTACAGGGTTACTTGACTACCACTATACTTTGTGACTATATTAACATTTTCTTAAACGTCATTAACACAGAATCTGCAAGAAAATATATATTTGATTAATCCCTGCAGGGATTTCAGGTCTACATTGCAGGACTGTACAGATTCATTTAATCCATTTTCCTCCTTTTTTAACTCAGGGGTGAATAAACTCTACTAGAGGCATTCCACTGTTTTACATAGTGATTTCCCCATATTTTATCCCATTGAGCACTTTAGACCAGAATATTTGTGTTTTTCAAATGTATAGCAGAGTTTATCCACCCCTGAGTTAATAAGGAGGAAAATTGATTAAACATTAGATACAACCCTATTCCAGCAGTGTTGGCAATGTCTCTGCTAGGACGTTGCCTATAATGTCTATGTTCAAATCAGATCTATCCAAAGGTCCAACATTACTCTCACATAAACGGAGTGCCATATGAAAGCCGCCAACGTAAGGTTGTTTTTCGTATAACTAATTTTTATAGGGTCAATAGACCCTATATACTGCTTTCTGTATTCTTTTACCGAGCTCATATTTGAGCTCCTAAATAGTAAATTTGTCTACTTTCTATAGTCATGCTTGTTGATCAATTTTGAGTATATTGCAAAATATATACCGGAATTTGGGTGATTCCCTTTCCCACCTACTCCATGCAGATCCCAGAGTCTAAGGAGACTTCTTCCAAACTGATGGGTATTGCTCATAATTTTCTTGAATATTATGTCATGTAAAATCATAGGATATTAGCTCAGATGTGATGCTAGGGGACCTTTAATATTTCACTGTGCTATTTTTGTTTCCTTCTTAATCACCCTGATGTTTCCTAGTCACTGTCTAACAGAACTGTGAAAAAACAGTCATGCACGTCATTGCTGGTAAGGGACACCGCAATGTCTTTATAATCCGCCTAAAACAGGAAGCCACGGCTTGCAGACTAACATTTGTTTCGGTGTTACATTGCAAGACTCAAGTCAAAATAAACTCAAGCAAGCCAAAGAAAAGTGGGTATAAGATACAAGTATATTTTGCTTTTCTTTTGGTTAATAAAGTCGTTTTTGGTTTCCAGCCAAAGGCATGTGGGAAAAAGAGAAAAGAAATGAACTTACCATTGGCTACTCCCCACATGCGTTCCTCCTGGAATTGCAACATCTGATACATGAAACCCATTCCTTCCTCCCCAATCAAATATTTACTTGGAACTCTGACATCTTCAAAGAATATCTGAGCTGTGTCTGATGACTTCATTCCAATTTTTTTTATTTTTTTGGTAATTTGGACACCTAAAAAAATGAATGTACATGTGTCCGTGAGTATATAATTAGCTAGACGAACTGTCAGGTGTAACAGTTAAAAATTAACATGTGATAGTGAGAAATCGCTGTTATGAACAGAGAATTACTAATCACTCTAAGCTGTATTACACAAACACAATTTACCATCAGGTATTAAAAAGACAGGTCTGTCTGAATACATTTAATCATTTTCAGTAAAAGCAAATTAAGCATTCTTATTGAATACCTGGTGCCCAGTGGGTTAGATAAGGGAAAATAAGATTTATTACCAAACAATTAGTCATGTTATCTCTGTTGAAATGGGCAAGTGACATAAATGAATAGAATAAATTACAGTTCTGTTTGGGATGAGCAACTCGCTGAAGTCAACAATTGCCCCGCAAAGAATGTATTGATTCACAACGAGAATCATGCCAGGCACATAACAGATTATATCTTGTGTATTAAAAAGAATGAAGTGACTTGGTAATTATTCCCCCAGCATATCGGGTCTATTACAGAATCCACTATACCTTATTGTTTAACATAGAACTTTTTTATTATTTTACAAAGTATAAGCAGAATGTGTTACTTCCAAAGTAGAATAAGTCTTCCTCCATAGGCCCATTATACTCCCTTATCCAGATCCATTAAATAACCTCATATGTCACCAGAAATTTGTAATAGCAGTATTAATCCAAGTGCAGACTGAAATTTTAATTGAAGTACATAACCTTTAATCAACCATCATAGAAAATGTTGTAGATGTCACATAAGCTTTCAGGACCACAAATGGAAAGATAGGACCTCAGAGGTCCTGTATATTATTTGTACATTGAAATCGTTTGTGAACTCTAGAAGCTGGTAAAGTGAGACTACTGATGGCTTTTTAATAGAACAAGGTTGTTTGAAAAGCTACTATCATTGCAGGAAAACTAGATTTAAAGAATACCGACCGTCAAAAATCTGAACGGTTTTTATGGTTTATGGTAAGGACTCTACCTTCAGTTAAGGTTTCATTAATGACAGATCCTCTGGTCTTTTTTTTATCTAAACTGGCACCAATATGAGGCAGAAAATGAAACTGCAGTACAAATGATTGAAGGATTATACTTTTTACATGGAAAATAAAAATGTTATAATGTCATAGTAACACTACACGAGGAACCTTTTTGTGACAGTGCCAGAATATTGACATTGATGGACATCACAAGCTCTTATGCCTACTGGGCACATGTGCAGGACTGGCAATCCCTCAAGCATAAGGTCCTAATCTGACGTGGTGAAATCCACCTGCCGTCTGAAGAACATCTTAGAACAACAACTGTCAATCACTGTCACAGCCATGCTACGCAAAGCTTGGCGACAGGAAAGTGTAAGGCTTGTTTCAGTTCTTCCATTACCATTCAGTAAATGCTTTATGAACAGATGTGTAACTACAAAATATTTGTCACAAAACTCATGTATAACGGTATGATCCAAGGCAGCTACTATTTATGTCTGTATATCAAACTCACCAGGTGTTTTCATGGGTAGGCAGATTAGCGATTTATTTTTATGAGACGGCCCAGTGTTTGTATTGGCAAGCAAACACATCCAATCGGCTTGGCAACCGTTCGTGATCCACATCTTACTACCATTAATGACATAATCATCACCCTTTTTAACAGCATTGGTCTTGATACCTACACAAACAAAAATACAATAAAATGACTGCATTATGAACAACATGGCAATAAACAAACATAATTAGCCCTTGTACTTGAAAAATCATCTGCATTCATGTGGTATTTCAAACAAATATGTATCTAATATACTTAAAACAGCAATATTGTGTAGTATATAGCTCAATATTATAATGGTAATTGATATATCTATATTGTAATAGTATTTAATACATTTTATGTTTATTTTGAGAGCTTTTCTGCATAAACTACAAGAATATGTGACTAGATAATTGACTAAATGTTGAAAGGTGGGGAGGGAAGACTATATCAATAATATACCAACCTTTCTAATTATGGCTTGAACAACGTACTGTAAAGACAATGTTACATTGGTGACCAGTTGGACGGAAAAAAAAGACATTGGGTTGACAACATGGAGGACAACCTCGAGAGGACAACTAGAGATCGAAATAGACATTTTGCATAATCTGAGTTTATCAAATGAAAGTGGAAATGTAAACTGGAGGAAACAGCAAAAAAGCTATACTTCATAGGTGGCAGAGGACATGGTAGCAGAGTTAGGGAGGTAAACGTTATAAGACTTAGAAGAATTTGGGATCTTCTGGGACAAAACTGGTCAAAGCAGGCAAAAATACCAAGAAACATTACAAGTGGTCAGTGACTCCTAGATTTAGCTGTCCTTTGTGGCCTTGGCACCTCGTTTTAAGAGCGAAACAGAGTATCATAATAGAAAAAGAAAGGTTACAAACACTATTGCTGTATGTATTTACAAAGGTAAAACTAAATATGGTAGAATATATGACATATACTTTGTAGAGTAATGACCAAGACTACTGAGGCCAAAGTTCACTTTTAGTAAAAGCCCAGTGTTTTATAAAACATGTTCAATTAATGGCAAGCTATTCTTTTCACATGGCGCCTCTACTCCAAACATACTGTATATGGTGCACAATAATCCATTTTCTTTAACAATAACATTTCTGTAGTATTACAGCTTAAGGTTCATAGGCATGATTGAACAGAATCATTCTTTTACAGAGTGTTCTTTGGGTCTCTCAGTTTAAATTCTTTGTATTTGCAAAGGCAAGGAAGCATTTCTCTTTGTTAAGTCTTGCACCAGTTTATAACATTTTAGAAATACACAAAGTGTGCAACTGAATAGTAGAAGAATATCTGGTGTATATAGATAGGTATTGGGGTGAGGGTTGCAGTGTTCTATTAGCTCAACTAACTGAAGCGTCAATGTCTTATTGGATGCCTAAGAAAGTGCACGGAAAATGTTATTCATGTGGACATTACATGCGGGCATTATTTTGTGTAGTGTGGTTTTCAACTTTTCACTGTATAACTTAAGTTTAATGCTAACACTGTTGGTGTCTTCTGTATGAGAATTCTTTGCCATTCCTTTGAGTATGAATACTATAATAACAATAACTGGAAACGCTCTGAGATTGACCGAGTTCCTCCAGGTGAAGCTCCGATTCCCAAGATTTCCAGGTCACTTTCCTTTTTCTCTGAGCATGGAGAAATGTTTGGCCATGCCCACTCTTTGTCCTCTCCTCCTACTCCTCCTCACACACGGCAGTGCTCAGTTACATGTATTAGGCCTTCTGCTTTAATAATATAAGCTGTGTTGTGTTACTTACTTGCCACGTCAGATCCGGCTCCTGCTTCACTAACTCCAAGACATGCAACAAGATCCCCTGCTATAGTCGGTGCTAGGAACTGACGTTTTAGTTCATCACTGCCAAACCTTTTATTGAAAGAAGCAAATAATCAATTCATTGAGTAGTGTTTCCTTTAGAATCTGTTCGTTTGTGTATTTTCATTATTTATTTAAAGAACAAGTATTGTTGTAAGGTTTCATGTTTTCATTGCTCTTAAAAACTGCAACCTTCAAACCTATAGACTGCCCCAGATAAATTCCTTCTTAGGAAGCGTTGGCTACTCCAGTTAATGCCTTAGGACAAATCTTATATACCTACTCTGATTGTAAAGCGCTACAGAAACGGCTAGCACTATATAAATAAATGTAATGTAATGAAAGCTATCATGAGACTAGAAGCTATTGCTTTATAGATCGTAATTCATTTTTTAAAAATACAAAAGCAAGGAATGGCATAAGAAGTCATCCCAGTGTCCTCTATTATTAGGGAATTCCAGCGCCACCTGCTAGCTACCCCTGGCCTGGGCATACGATACTCCAGAGAACCTATATAATACAGTATGTGTATCATATTCTATCTGCATGCCATCTGAGGGAGATATCACTGAGATGCTTAAAGGATATGTACCTTTTGGGTCAACATTTTACATGTTGACCCAATAAATTTGATGGAAGACTCCATTTTGACGTGGACTTCAGCTAGAGTATCTCACAAAAGTGAGTACACCACTCACATTTTTGTAAATATTTTATTATATATTTTCATGTGACAAAACTGAAGAAATAACACTCTGCTATAATGTAAAGTAGTGAGTGTACAGCCTGTATAATGGTGTACATTTGCTGTCCCCTCAAAATAACTCAACACACAGCCATAAATGTCTTAACGTTGGCAACAAAAGTGAGTACACCCCTAAGTGGAAATGTCCGAATTTGGCCCAAAGTGTCAATATTTTGTGTGGTCACCATTATTTTCCAGCACTGCCTTAACCCTCTTGGGCATGGAGTTGACCAGAGCTTCACAGGTTGCCACTGGATTCCTCTTCCACTCCTCCATGACAACATCACAGAGCTGGTGGATGTTAGAGACCTTGAGCTCCCCCACCTTCTGTTGGAGGATGCCCCACAGATGCTCAATAGGGTTTAGGTCTGGAGACATGCTTGGCCAGTCCAACACCTTTACCCTCAGTTCCTTTAGCAAGGCAGTGGTCGTCTTGGAGGTGTGTTTGGGGTTGTTATCATGTTGGAATAATGCCCTGCGGCCCAGTCTCTGAAGGGAAGGGATCGTGCTCTGCTTCAGTATGTCACAGTGCATGTTGGCATTCATGGTTCCCTCAATGAACTGTAGCTCCCCAGTGCCAGCAGCACTCATGCAGGCCCAGACCATGACACTCCCACCATTTTTGACTGTAGGCAAGACAAACTTGTCTTTGTACTCCTCACCTGGTTGCCGCTAGACACGCTTGACACCATCTGAACCAAATAAGTTTATCTTGGTCTCATCGGACCACAGGAAATGGTTCTAGTAATCCATGTCCTTAGTCTGCTTGTCTACAGCAAACTGTTTGAGGGCTTTCTTGCGCGGAACTTGGCCTGGGGAGACCACTGGTCTCATCCCTCCAAGAGTAAAGGTCTTTAACTCCTGACGGCGAACCTATGGCTTTCCGCTCCTGTTAACCCCTGTGATGCTGCGTAGATAAGGTAGGCTAGATGGGGAAGGGACCAGGGATATTTGTAAACGAAGATTCTTCGTGTTGTGTGTCTTTGTCTTCGTATATGTTTTGCGAAAACACACCCTTCCTGTTCGTTTTCATGTCCGCTCAAATAGGAATGGACCAGTCTAATTCATGAAAACCATCTCCGTTATTTCTTTATCCATCAAGGCACATGTTTTGAAGATAGTTTGTTTAAAAATAAGTAATTGTTTTACCTCAGGCATGCTGACATCCATGTGAGAATTTAATAACTAGTACAACTGAGAAGGGGTTATATGCTTTTCCTCCCTTAACATGAACCCATGTCTGAACCCATCATCGACTTAACAATAGGGTAGAGATAACTTAATGAGGAAGAATAACCATGCAGATCTAAGAACAGGAGTTAAAGAGAAATACCAACCATTGTATGCTTTTTCGCTCAGATAATAGCGGAATAGTCCCTCTTGCAAATACAGATCCCCCCCAGGTGCATTTGCCCCTTTCCTCACCCTTGATCTATTTGCTGTGCAGGAGATATGTTAGGCTGAACACTGGAGTGTCCCTTTAAAATAGGTGATTATGTGGTTCACACATTGTGGGGTTTTTAATATATATATATATATATATAATATATATATATATATATATACAGTATATTGTGGTATTTCAGTATTATTGTGTAATGGTAAAAAAACATTAGCTTTATGTACTGTACAGAAATCCAAAAGGAGGGATTTGGGGAAAGTATTTATGTGCACGTCATTTTTGTGGAATAAAAAAAGAGTTTGTCTAAAAGTACAAGCATATTAAATTAAGAAAACAAAAAATGAAGTTTAAGCGATTACCAGGTTGTTATTCCTCTCTATACTTACAATGTAATTATCTATTGTTTGATTTTATATGCAAAATATGCTAATATAGTGTCAACCTGCCTATTCACTAAACATAATTTCCATAGCCCCCTTCTGTAAGTATCAACCCATCAACTCTTACAGTATTCTAGTCCATGTCAATGTCACGAAACACTGTTAAAATTCATTATAATGTTATTATAAATGCATACATGGGAATCAGACTCAATTATATAATCTTCCCACACACACACACACATACTGTGTAAATCGTATATATATACTGTGACCAATGCCTTATTGCTGAGGGCCACTAAAGTCACTTTTCAGCAATAAGCCTGAGGAACAGCATATTTCAAGCAAACTGGTATACAAATACTCCAAAACAAAATCATACAAGTCTAGCTCCCTCCTGAAGTCCTATTTGGCCCTTATACTTTGCTGACCAGCTTTAACAGTCACTAAATTTAATCTCCCTGCCAGACCCAGTTAAGCCAGGCTCTGGAAAACCTCCCCAGACTACACACACAGGTCCAGAAAGGTAAAGACTCGTTCTGGCCCAGGGAACTTCTTCAGGGCTGCTCCTTGGCCTGGGAACCAAGGAGTTCTCATAAATTACTTACTACTGGAAGTGGCCCAGAAATCTAACATCAGAGCAGCCAGGGGGGACAATTGCCCTCCGGCAACCCCTGATCAGCTTGAGATGCTACACGTTGGCTCCTTGTGGGACAAAAACCTTTTTTGGTTATTTTCAAGTGCTTCTCTTTTGCCAGTCCCATAAATACGCTGATCCACTCCAGGGATGAGATCAAATAAAACATTTATTCTATACAATATTAAGAGTAGATTAGTATATTTATAATTGTCATGGAAATAGTTCTGTTTAGTAACGCTTTTTCCTTTCCTATAATCTGACTCCTTTGACTTAACTTTTACAAAGTAAAATGGCGTCAGTCATTGTTATTTGTATTTCCTTTTTGTCGTCTTATTGGGTCTCCAGGTAGGGAAGTGGTTTTTGGTTACACTCACTGCCACTTCTCAAATGCTGTCCAGGGCTATACCCTTCATGAAGCCACTTGCCCAGAAGAGGGAGAGCTCTGGGTAGTCTACCCTGGGGAAGTTTCTAGGTATGCGCACCAGGATGCTTATAAAACCTCTATGTTTTTTGAGGGACAATAGTGCCACAACTCCAGTAAATTTAGTAAAATGTAATTCGTTTATTACCAACACACTTCTTAGGGGCATTTTAGCTCCATGACATAAATTATTTTTTTTCTATAACAATGTACTTCTTCTGTAATATATTAAAAGACATTTTTCTGGCATTAACAGGGTAAAAGGTAATGTTCACTTACTCCGCAGTGGCACTGGCATTATGCAAATGATGCTGCAAATGTGACCTTTAAAGGAAGTTAAAGGATGGCCAACATCTACATTACAGGATCAGAGTTGTCAGCTCTTTTACATAGAGTTTCAGCTCATAGATGGAGAGGATAGAAAATGTCATTTTGTCTATCTTGCTCAAATCTCTTCAATTTATTTTCACATTTCACATTCTTTATGGCGCGTGAATTAGCTGGATTTACTGACAAAAGAGCGGATTATTTGGTGTTAGCATTTTTCAAATCATATTAACAGCTCGAAATGTGTCATTATTTCTGGGACAATAATTCACTTACTGCAGTATGAAGTGCGTACTCAGTATACTGTGGGAACAAAAAGTTTCTTCAAACTAATGTTACAATGAAGACATTGGCAACATTCTCTGTCTGCGCAATTGATTTATTTTCTTGAAAAACCATTACTTTTAATACACATCAAGCCAAATAAAGGTTTCAATACTTTAAAGAGAGAATCCATGTTTACTTCATGGCAAGTACCTTCATAACGTCAACTGAAGTGGCCCCCCACTCTTCTGTATAAAATTCCCTTAATACACTTGGCATATATAATCTCCCCAGCGCTCCAGTTCAAACATGTTTGGCAGTGGATAAGAGCAAGACATTTTCAGAGGGTCTAATGAGTGGCATCTCCAATGACTTCAAAGGAGTTGTCTTGTGTAAAGCACTCAAAACTAGATGGAATTTGGGAGAGCTGAGCAGGCGTTACTTTGTGGTTCTGAATCTGCTTTGCTTTGAGCAGGGTTTAAAGGAAAAACCTCTAATCATATACGTGTTAATGCATATGATAGGTTGGTGGTCCCTTTATATTTTCATGGTATTCCCTTGCCAAATGCAGGGAGGGATTCTTCAGAATATTCCTATAATGAAATTCCCCTATGCGCATGCAGAGATATTGCTCTCATGTATTTCAGTAGGAGTGCTTTCATGCCAATGACTGGCTGAGCGAAACATCAGACCATAAGAGGCATTCCACTGCAGCTTCTCCTAAAGTAAGTCATTTCTTTGCAGGTTTAATGAATGCCAAATAATTACAATATTTATTTTATAATTATGTATTTAAAATTAAGTAAGTTACCTTGCAAGAGCTGGTGTAGCCATATCAGACTGGACTCCAATAGCCATAGGTATTCCCCCACAACGTATGTGTCCTAGTTCCTCAGCCACTGCAATACTATAGGAGAAATCCAAACCCATTCCACCATATTCTAAAATAAAAAGAAAATAACATTTAAAAATATTACTTAGTATTTATAGGACTTTGTTTTCTTCCAAAAAATTGTAGCAGTCTTATAACCTGCCCATAGGCTTACCTTAAGTAGGTAAGAACGTTTAGAAAAAAGCACTGGAAACAAGGAAACAAAAGCTAGCTGCAGCCCTTGAGAAGTATTGTATATGTGGATGAGAGGTGGAAATCAGAGTAAAGGCAATGATCATCAGATAAGCCGAGGAGTTGGGTAGGTGTACATATGACAGGAGATGTAGGTCGAGGACCACTGTGAAGAACTTTGTAGGTAAGAGTCAAACTGGGAACTCTTCTCTTTCTGTACCGGTTTGTTTTAACATTAGTTAATGTTTTCGATTGTCTTAATTATTTTCACTGTCCCTTATTATAACAGCACTACCGAATATGTGGGTGAAGTCTGGAGAGCATCCAGGTATGGGCATAATCTGCTAACATCTAATTTCCACTACCCCCACATTTGTCCAGCTGATGCTAAGACCTACCAGCTTCCACTAAAATTACACAACAGAACAGTGATAAATATTTAAGCAAATTATTTAACTATTTGTCCAAGATGTGCACTTTCCCTGCCAAAGAGAGGAGGCATGTTTCTAATGGTTCTCGTTGGATATTTCAATTTTGGATATGCAAGTATGGTCCTCCAGCCAAATGTTTTACAACAAATTTCATGGCTGCAAACAGTCTCAACCTATGACCTACTAGTCAACTGCTCATGTGGAATTCTTTAATAGGGTTTGATAACATGTTCTAGGTGAGCTGGGAACACTTTTACATGTTTTACCAACATATTTTGTTGCAATCTCTAAATGAAAACATTGGTCATATTAATCCCCTTTAGATAATTATCAGATATGAGATGTTAAAGTAACACTTAGGTGGCACAAAATCTCCAATTTGCCTGCAAACACTGATTCTTGTACCGCTTTCCAGCCCTATTTCAGTCCAGTTCCTGTGTTTTTGTGAATAGTTGAATTGCTTGAACTTGCTTTTTGGCCACAATTATTCCATACAGACCACTTCTAACCAGACTTCTCTGGATAGTAGATGGGTGTACCAGGGTCCCACTGTTTTCTGCCAATGCTGAGCTGATGGCACTGCTGAACATCTACCGATTGCATAAGAAAGTTGCTGTGCTCAGTCTTGCCATGGTTTGTGACAAACTGTCTTCAGCAAGCTCCCCTTGTTCGTGGGTTTGGCGGTTCATCACCCAGTTTTATTCAGGTTCTGTTTTAGTTAATCATTGTGTTTTAACCTACACATTAAATTGATCTCTAGCACCTGTTTAGGTTGTTTAATCATCCACCTAACTATTTATCTACAAAATCCCTGACTTTGCAAGTGTACCTACAAGAATTAATGCTATTTTGATTGCAAAGGGTGGTTTGCATCTAATATTGTTTTGATTGTGATTTTTTTTCTGTTCGCTCACTTGGCATTTTGTTAAATGATAAAAATAAACGATTAACATGTCTTTAACCCCTTAATGACAAAGCCCGTACATGTATGGGCTCAAAAT
>VKOC01029758.1:0-15245 GCA_009364415.1 Spea multiplicata
AAATACTTGGAAAAGTGTGCAACTGACAGGATTTATTGTCACTTATAAATATACACTTGCTGCATTCAAGGATAACTATATATAAACTGCATCTCTCCAAGAAGGTGTGATGGTAGAATTGCAGGTGCCCGTAATATTCGCAGTTATGCTGCAAATTGACGATGGCTGTGAAATCATTAATGTCCTTTTTGCAGTTACATGAGCTAATACCAGTACCAAATAAAAATAGATATGTCAGCAGGTGGTATCACTGCCTTTGTGTTACATGGCTCATCTTAAATATACAATTCCCTTTTATATTATCATTTGCTTTCAATGTAATAAATGAAGGGAAAAACATTTATCGGATTTGATGAGATAACACAACCCTGTCTACCTTTGTCGTAAAAGTCAGTGTTACAAGAGATAACATTCTGGCATGTGCTGTATAGTTTTATGAATTGGTGTCCAAGATGCTCACGGAGATGAGGTCAATTTGTCTGGTCTAAATCTGCTGACATCATGTTAGAGGAAATATAGTGGCGGTGATGTTTCAATTAATTCTTTGTTCACAATAGAATTCTCTACAGTCAAACCCATTTTTCAGCTCAATTTGATGTAGCTGCAAGAAATATTACTTTTTTTTTTTCTTGTTTGTGCTCAGAATAAAGCACACAACTTTGATTTAAAGATTCTGTCCTACTTAGGCAAAAAAATCAAAGCTCTCTAGCATGTTAAACCTATAAACTGAACCAAATCTATTTTATTCTTATCCAAAGGTTTCATCAGATAAGATACATACACTTTTAAAAAAACATTTGCAGTTTCTATGGAAACAACCCATGTGTGCCTTTGTGTCATTCCCTAAAAACAATTAAGTAAAATAACACAATAGAAAAGTTATTTCTCACCAAAGACTGGGTATTCAACAATTCTAGGATTCATGTTTCGAATGCATTTGGTTTTGTGATGTGTGAAATGCACTATAGTTGGCAGAACTACACTTTTAATGCTTTTAACACATATTCACAAAATAATTTGCTTTTTTATGTTTGCTGTCCAAATCTGTACAATTAAAAAGTTGCTACATTATAAAACCATTTTTTATAGTGATGCAAATGATCAAAAGGCATCTTACCCATCCCATTGTTTAAAACATAGAAACTTTTTGACAGCAGATAATCTATCGGGCCATCTACTTTTTTTGTCCCCTGCCTTTGTGGTGTTTCTTGTGTTCATCTGTTTCCCCTCATGTTGTCCCAGCTTTCCCCAATGTCCCTGGCCAGCGCACCTTAATGGTTAATGGATTG
This sequence comes from Spea multiplicata, assembly GCA_009364415.1. Lineage (NCBI taxonomy): Eukaryota > Metazoa > Chordata > Amphibia > Anura > Pelobatidae > Spea > Spea multiplicata. Next base: position 1,290 of record VKOC01029758.1, read on the forward strand.
AAGGTAGGCAGCTTCATAAGCCAAGGTTCCAGAAAACAAAAGGTATGCCTTAGGTTAAGCTTCTGAAGCCAAAACTTTTGGCAGCTGGTGACATGCAAGACAAAATTTTATGTCAACCTGGCATGGAAATCTGCTTGCGTGTGACGATCACTACTACTGGAGAAAGGCTTTGGATCCAGCACTCATGACTTCCAATGACTGGCAGTATAGCTCTGCCCTCAGTGTCGTTGGGTCCCCACTGTAATGCATCTTGGTACCCTGAAAGGGTATATCCAATAAAGTCTGCTTCCTCTGCTACTCCAACTGCTGAACCTTTCGCTTCCTATCGGCTGTTACAAACATCAGCCGAGACTAGATGATTGAGGGTAAAATCAGAAACTTTGTTTAATGGGAAACACTGGTATTAACCCCTTAAAGACAATGGGCGGTCCCTAAACCCATTGAAAACAATGCATTTTGGGGTTAAAAACATAACAAGGGGGTAATTTACATGCAATAGTCACAGCAAAAAACATACTTCTCCATCAGGCCCACAGCTCAGTATTGGCACTCTGCCCAACTCACCCCAGTAGACGGTCGCAATTGTAGTCTATCGGTATGATGGTAAACACAGGCAGTTCCCTAACTTCTGTCCGAAACCGGCTGGATATCAGATCTTTGTGCAAACACTGGCCATAGAGCTCTCTGTCCTGTAAGCACAGGCGTAACTACCGGGGACTGTGCCTCTAGGGGGCTCGGTGCAACCCTGCGACCGCTTCTTCCTTTCTCCTCATACCGGTTGAAAATTGTTTAGAAAGGACCCTTCTGACCAGGACTGCAGGATGTATGTGTACTTGTGTACTTGTGGGAGCATGGATGTGTACTTGTGTGTGTGAGCATGTGTGTATGAGTAAGTATGTGAGTGTGTAACTTGCATGTTCACATATGTTGTATGTTGGAAGGAGGGTCAAGGGGCAACGATGCACCAGGGCCCCGTGCTTTTTATTTATGCCCCTGCCTGTAAGCCCTGACCTGATGAAGAGTAACGCACCACACATAAACCCCTCACAAAATGCAGGTACCCCAAATCTGTGTCCGAGCTCCACAGTCTTTAGAGTCTATGGTAATTGTGGAAACCGGGCACTCTGTACTGGGGAAAGAAGTAGTCCCAAGTGACCCTTTGTACTCCCCTCTCCTCAAACAGAACTCCTTCCAAGACCAGGGGCCATAGTCTGTAGGGAGGATGCAGATGCATGAAACCTGCTTCTTTATTTTAAGTGTAATATTTTTTGTGGATAGAACTGAATTTTATTGTATGTTTAAATCAAGTAAATAAAATAGCTGATTAATAAAGATATTCTAAAAATAAGACTATGACAAGTTACTGATCAGATAACAGATGTCTCACCAGGTAAAGATAAAATCTTTCTACAAGATATTTATCCTTTCACTATAAGCCATTTATCCTAGTTTATCTCACAGTGGATGGACACATGTTAATCTAAAGCCTATCCAGAGGCCTTTTTCAAGATGTTTTAAAAGGCTTTTGACTTAAATTACATGTCTGCTTTGTTCTGTAATCTGTATGCTTCAATGCAATAAATCCATTTTTCCTTTTAAGGATCATACATTCAAGGTTCATTTTAATATAATTCTGTCACTTTATCATTTACTAGTTAACAGACCTGTCTTCAGATGAAATATTGGAGCCACGGAAAGTATGTTTCATAACATTAGTTACTCTTCTTATATATGCCTTGAAGTCTTGTGATTGGGCTATGTTCCTCTAACTACATCCAATCCCAAGAACCTTAATATATCTAGCTGTAAGGTTTCTTACCTCTACTGGGTGACTCTGAAAGTTGTTATAGTAGGTACAACTTGTGCAGGGGTGTAACTATATGCAGCAGGGCTCGGTGCCAAAATAGGTTCAGGGCCCCCCAACATGTCCCACAGTGCCGGCTTTCCCCCAAACAGCTTGTTAGTGCCTTCATTGCCCCCAAACAGCTTTTGAGTGCCACCTTTTCCACAAGCAGCTTTTCAGTGCCCCAAACAGCTAATTTGTGCTATCTTTATTTCCAACCATAAAGTTTGTCATTGCCCCTTGCCCCCCTCCAACATACACAATGGCACACATATGTAAACACATTTACACAATTGTACACGTGCCAACACACACACTCATACTCGCTAACACACACATAAACACTCATTCTAACATGCACACTCCCTTCTCTCACACCACTTATGCTAACACATACTCCATCTCATACCACTTACACATACATGCATAAAACATACATACATACCCCATCCCTCCGCCCACACCTTCTTACTTCTCCAGCATATTTCGATCTGATCAGCCTCGGTTTCACTGTGAGATTACATAAAGTCTGCAAGTGCAGGGCCCTATCGGCCTGGAATAGTTTGGACAGGCCCTTTCTAAACAATTTTGAAGCGATACAGAGAGACAGAAACAAGTGGTTGCAGGGTTTTTTAGGCCCCCCTAGAGAGACCGGCCCCCTCACAATTGTGACCACTGTGACCGCTGTAGTTACACCACTGAGTGCATGTGAAGTGTTTTTTTCTTAAAATAATGCAGGTTTTTATTCTGTATCAACTCAGCATTCAGATACCACGGCAGCATATACAGAGGCTGTTTTACAAATATGTCAAAACATATCTCCCAGTTGGAGATCTAACTGTACCATGGTCAGACTGTTTGCTTGCCCGCCTGTATTCCTGGCTAACCGCAGGCATCTGAATAATAACATTGACAGCCCTGTGTCTGTTTCTTACTATACCTGCACTTTGATCAGTTCAGCAGCATGCTCTTCTTCCCAGGCTATTCTGAGAGCTGCCTTTTGCAGCCCCCTTACCACACCCTTGATTAATTAATCTGTCTGTGGCTAACATAGTGAGTGTTAACTATTTTACCTCTAGTTCTGTATATGCCTCTGTGCATGTGTTGCTAACAGTTGTATAAAATCATAAACCAAACTTTGGCAGTAGAATGGGTCCTACTGAAGAGCTCTGTGAATGTGGCACTGTCACAGGATGTCCCTTTGCCACAAGTCGGTTCATAAAATGTTTGCCCTACTAGACCTGCCTATTACCAAACCTACAAGTGGCCCTAGTACTGTATAGATAGTGTAAGGATTTCCTGGCATAACAAAACCCTAAATAATCTAACAAAACTGAAAATGAAATCCTAACAAATTAAACGTAACCTTTCATGCTTATAGACTAAAAACTAGACCTACATAGCATCGCAGGGGTCAACAGGAATGTGAATCTGTAGGATCGCGCCATGAGTTAAAGATCCGTAAGAGCGACTCTATTGGTTGCCGGCAGGGGCCTCTTCTAGCATCCACCAATGAAGGGCAGCTGCGCGAAGGGCAGCTGACGAACATGAATACAAACACGAAGACTTGGCTGGTGGCCAAGTCTACTATAAACCTAATATAATGTATAGTTTTTGTGCTATGTATATTTGCAGGTTGTGACCAAACCTTAGGGGTGAGCACCCCCTCCTTCCACACAGTTGCTTCAGTAATTCTATCTGGAGAAGGCTTTGAATTTCTTGAGATACTCATTGGGGTTAAAATGCAGCCCCACTGATTTAGCTCTTGGGTGAGCAATATAGCTGTGATAGGACTCACCAAACTTGGGGTTCTTTAAAGTAGTGGTCTAAATAATATATGAATCCCCAATATTTATGTCTTATATAGGTATTTTATATCTGCCCCAGGCATGCTTTATACCCCCTATATGCCACTCTGCCTCCCTGATATGCCTTATACCCTCCTATATACCACTCTGCCCCATGATATGCCTTTTAACCCCCTATATGCCACTCTGCCTTCAGAAAATGCATTTCATGGGGCAGAGTGGCATATAGGGGGGTTTAAGGCATTTCAGGAGGCAGAGTGGCATATATAGGGTTAAAAGGCATTCTGGAGGCAGAGTGTCCCCAAATAGCCCACCTGTGCTATCTTTTTCCTAAAAAAAAGTGTGTGCCATCTTTTTTTTTTTTTACTAAATAAACATTAGAGAGAAATTCTGGTAGTGTGGAGGGTGTCATCTGGGTATGCAGAGGCCCTGACCGTTTTTTCTGTAAAATTTCTAAAGGTGGCCCTGTCCATATCAAGGGGCTGCATGTTTCTATTTGACAGTGCCTGCACAGGTCATGTGCCCTACTACTGCTACTGCTTCACTGTGGACTTTCTTACTCTGGGGAGACATAATCTTGCATCAAGGGTCTGCATGTGTCTGTCTGTCAGTGACTGCTGCAGCCCAGTGCCCTACTACTGCTGGTGTTGCTGCTCCTCAATCTTCTACCTTACTCTAAGGAAATAATTCTTTACATTTGTGAGTATTGGGGAAATTCAGTCCGGCACCAAGTAGCTGGATTTATCTGTCTACCCGTGCCTGCCCTGCCTCTGTTGCGGCTCAATCTCCTTCCTTACTCTGAGGGATCTTTTTTTTAAAATTTATTTTTTCCAATTTTGGGAGGAATTCTGTACCATGGAGCTGGATGTGTCTACCTGCCTATGTATTCCCAGTGACCTTCTACTACTGCTGCTGCTGCCATATCACTTTCTTTACTCTGGAAGTGCTGCTGTTGCTGGTGGTCCTGCAATACAAAATCAAGTCTGGATCTCTTCCTGCTATAGGTGAAAGATGAGTCCAGAAGGTGTCAGGAATCTCACCTTTGGGAACGGCCACGAATGTTGCTTCTGAATCCAATTCAGAATTTTTTTCGTACCAAATGGTTGGAAAAATAGTTATCCATATTGATTTTGCTTGTCATGCACACGTCTAGTTCAGACCACTGTAATTCTGATCAATTTCAACTCAGTGTAGTATGTATGATAATTAATTATTCTTCATTCTGACTTTAGACTCAAATGCCATCTGTATGATATGATCCGGTACATGTCCTTTAAGTACATTAACTGATCTCATGTGATTCTACAGTTCTGCCTTCCTCACCTTTCAACTAATCGAGCTATTATTATTCTTTCACACATCCTCAACACTGCTTCACATTAATTCACATTTAGTCATTGAATTATAACGCTTCTTTTAATCTTAACAGAATCTGTACAGCCTAAAATGTCCAAACCTTTGCTAAGAGCTGGGCCACTAAAATAAAATAGTTAAATCACCGTGACTACCCTTTAAAAGCTACTTTCCATTTTTTTTTGCAGCCTATGATGGCCATTGTATTTCCAGTGATCTTTACAAACAACCAATTTTCTAAATCTATCTCGTCATCTGAAAACACATTTTAAAATTGAAACAATGATTTTTGGACATTTCCTTCACAAAAATGTGTTTATAGGCCAGGCTAGAAAGATGGAGAATTTGTAATATTTGACTGTTTACTTTTTGAGTTATTTTAACAACAATGATGATTAGTAGTGGAATTATGACAAAGGACACAGTGTCACATTAAGATAAGTAGTCTGGTTAGTTTATTAAATGTGAAAGTAACATAAGCATCATTAATCATTTAATATTTGTGAAAAGATAAAATTAGGGTTATAAGAATATGACTTATGCAAAGTTTGAAAAGTGGTCTTTCCACAATAGTTTATAGGAATAATATTAATCCGAAAAAGGGTGAGTGAGACATACCATAAAAATCAAAGAAGGAAAAGGATCGGTGAACATATTCATTTGTATATCACACATGAACAGACACTTTAGTTGGGCTCAATAAATCTTATTTTCCATTAGACAGATACTTATTATATGAATTTACATAAAAGTGTGTTTTTGTTTCTATATTTGTTTTTTTATTACATGAAAAGCAGGATGATATAGTTTAGTAGTTATGGTATGCATTAGACTTAGGCCCCTCTTAATATCAACGGTGTCTATAAGCTATGGAATCTGAAATAAACAATAGGATGTATTGTGAACACTTTTCTTTTGTAACACAGAAGAAATATTGTATCCGTGTAGAGCCAGAGAGCATGTCACTTCCCCTGACAGTTTTACATGTTGCCTGCTCTTGCCAAATATAACAAAAGTGGCTAATGGTCTGAAATGCCTCTGGTCAAATAGGGTACATAAAATTCTGTGTTAAAAGCTCAAAGATCAGAAATGCACAGTCTGAAAGAGCATGGTGTATAGCCAAAAAGCAAAAAATAGAAACTGCAAGACAGATGTATGAAATTCTAAGTATCCTTGAATTAACCCCAAATGTTAGTCATTGTTCAGGCCATTTTGACATTACAGCATATTTCTCATGTGAAATATTATTGAAAACAGAATTGAACTAAAACTTAATGTAACTTAAACAAGTCTATTGTAACAAAGCTTATACGACAAATATGTTATTAGAATATTTGTATTATTTATTATACAAATAATCAAATTAGTTGTATTTGATAAAAACCTCTACTGGCGAAAGGTCTGCAAAACTTTCTTTGTGAACCTTTCATTGGAACATGGGACAACAAGAATAACCATGTCAAAAACTCTTTAAAATGAGTTGCTGCCATGACCATGGTCTCATGGAATGGCAATGATTCTGAACCCTCAAAAACTCTCTTGTCATGAGTTACAAACTAAGGAACCTTATGAGACAGCAGAAAAGAGTGATCGCCACATTAGATGTACGTGGTGACATATTTACCATGAGAGTTGGCCCAGGTATGACTCAGGGCAGTGCCTCCAGCCATCACCAAAGTGACATCATCTTGTGGAGAACCACCTTCTTGACATAGTCCTACATAAGCTGGTTGTGGAGATTAGAGATCTCCTTTATAACATGCACATTGAGCAGCAGTGCACCCTGTACCCTGATTATCCAGTAGGATTTTTGTGGTAGAGGGACTGTAGCTGTGGACATATCTCACCTTGGTTGGCCTAGGCCAGAATACACAGATGGGGTTACCCCAGACACCTCCCCAGCCATCCATTTCCGCACAAATATATTCACACAGTGCCCAGCCTCTACCACTTTGGTCCACTAGTAGTTCAAAGTACTCACCCTTACTTTTCTCTGCTATTTGTTAAACCACTAATATACATTTACATATGCAGCAATATGCCTTATGCAGATAATTTGAAATTGTCATTTCTGGTTAATGTATTACATTCTGAACCATATTCTAGTCTCTAGTCATTTTAATTCCATCTTAGATTTCAACCACTTTGGAAAGAAAATAACATTCGAGAATTATTTGCAGGAGTATTTTCATTTTAAATGGAATTATCATCATTAATCAACTAAACGAGTAAATGCTTAGAAAATGAGTTGTAGCAGTTTAGTTAATACATGATCTTGTGTAGAATACATAATACATTCTGATAACATTGGGAACTGTAAGCGCAGAAGGAACAACGGAATCCTTAGAACCCAAGATCCAGATGTAGATCTGAATTACATTATTTTTATGGGTGATATGGGAAATTTAGATATCAACTATGTTATGTTTTCTGGTGTATAATCTTGTTAATAACGTGTTGTCGATTTACAATGAGAGTCAATACATATGAGATTTCTTCTGTTACTTGAAATAGAGAAGATTAAATATCATTATTTGTTTTCGGTAATAATAAATGTGAAATCAGTATATTTTCAGGGGTAAATGTATTATACAAATAATGGTACCTTTGGTATTTGTTTGTTTGCTTCTTGTCTGAATGGGTTTTATACAATAAAAAAGAGACACAATTGCCATTGTTTTTCAATGAGGTTCATGTACACAAAGGCGTCCTTTCTAAATCATGTTCATATATATATATGACAATATTTTGCATGAATAAAATAAAAAGGGCACCATAATGAAAAAAACCCTGCAGTTTACATGTGTAAACATTTGTAAAAAGCTAGGGCCTATGGGGTAACAATACTCTAAACATATTACTTAACTTGGCCAGATTTTGAAGCCACCCTATTCAATTTGTTATGTTACATACCACCTTTGATTTATGTTATATTCAGCAACATCACTGGGTTATTTATGTACCCTCTAATTCAAATTGCCCCCATAAAATAATTTGTTTGATCAGTCTGCAAGCTAATACAAAAGGAGACCCTGTGTTTTTTTAAGGGGATTAGCCAGCCACATTTGTGGTAAATTAGAGCGCGGTAATATTCAATCTGACAGCTGGGGACCACTAATTTTGTCAGGGAGGGGATTTTGATTCAAAACAGCTTTTGAGGGTTCATTTTCATTCACTAATAATTTACACATGGGGACAGGCACGTCACACTTTGACTTTATACTTAACACCTAATGTTAATTGTATTGAAATCTCAGAAACGTAAGATGTAATAGTCCTCTCCTGAAACGTAATTTCCGATACTAGAGTGATTGGGTGGATTGTCAGACATATTGTCTGGTTTACTCACCCTAAAAATTGCAATAATAAATAAATAGTGATGCTCAGCTTCAATGCATTCTTCTGATACAGAGGTCTGCAATACAAAATAACCTGGAAATATAATTAATAAAACAGCAAGGTGTTCAAACGGATGGGGATCTATGCAAGCTGTTGACTACGTAAGCGTTTAATTGCTCGATTACTGGAGTCTTTAGTCAAAGTCGATACCTTTTATTGGGCTATCGTGGGAACAAGAAGTAAAGTCACATAAGCTTTCACATCTTGATAGCTTGTGTTACATGTTTCTCTACGTTGGCACAATAAAGGGTATTAACCTCTATTATAGAATAATTCTATTATGACTATATTAATTTTCCTTTTTGGTAATAAAAAAAAATGGAAAAAATAGTAATTACTGTATGTGATCTATTTGCCTGTTTTGAAGGCAGACAACTCATCCATTGGTGAGACACTTTTATTGTATAGGGTACATGTTTATTTTTCCTTTCTTTACATATTTATTTTTCCTTTCTTGAATGAATTATTTGAAACGTCATCTGGATAATTAACACCTCTAAAAATATATGTGCAAACCCACAATGAAAGGTTTTAGCTTTTGTAATGTATGTAATGTAATGTTGTAGAGCAAGCTAAAAATCATTCTATTGTCACTATTGATTGTGTATGTGCCACATAGTATTCCAAGCCATGAAGGGAAGGTCCAAAGAGAAAAAATCTATGTGCAATAAGTACAGTGGTGTATACAGTAGTAGGATTTAGCAATAAAGATTTATTTTTCTATTTTGCATCAATAAATCTCCTCTGTCTATATACCTATTAGTCTCCATTTTAGTCAGTCTAGTAAGGGAAGGCTAGCTCCAGGCAGCTATTAGTTAATAGGGAGTGGGTGTGAAAGTCGGCAGAGAATGGGCATGGCAAAATGCAGCTCCGGAAGACAACTCAGGAATGCATGGCTTTATCCGGACATCCTGGGTCTAAACCAAACAGTTCTGTGATATTCATATGAATTGTAAATTTACAAAATTTTGGCAAATTTGGTGTTTTGTATGAAGCCATGAAAACAAGGCCAGACCCCCCCATGATTTTTTTTTACTCATTCTCTCACACTCTCATTCACTCACTCTCTAACGCTCTTTAAATCTTTCACTGCCTTCTCTGCCAACCATTTTCACTTCTGCTTCCACATCTACTTGTTCTTCATCTCCTTTCATTTTTAACGAAATAAAAAATGCGCCCCCCCAGTTTTGTCCGAACCGAATGGGCAAAGAACATAATTTGTTGCACGAATGGGCCACAAGCTAAACGAAAAGTTCATCCAAAATGTTTTTGGCTCATTTGCACATGTCTACTAATTACATTCAGATGGCTGATATGCAGAAATGTTTTCAAATAAAATGTACAATATCTAAAAACTTTATCTGATAAAGATGTTTGGTCGGATCTGCCCTTTAATTGTTATAGAAAAGTAAAAAATGAAAAAACAACTGCTCCACTGAAGGTAAATAAATTCTTTAATAACTGACAAGCCTTTTTAGCACCTTTTTTCCTTTTGACAACACAACTCAAAGGCCTCCTGCTGAAAGACTTTCAATTACCTTGCACATAAATCATTGCCTGAGGGAGATGCAAACAAAAGAACCCCAGTCAATACTGGATAACCAAAGAAAACCCAGAAAACTGGTAACTTGCCTAGTTTAATAACATTTCCAAATCACAGCAAGACATACAACAGGCAACAGGGAAACCCTCAACAAAATTCAAACAATTCCCTGTTTGGTAACCAAGCAGATAACAGCATGATGCAAGCCTGTGGAAATAAAAAATAAGGTTCCATAACAGATTAGGAACAAAAAAAAACATAATAATTGAGATTTTGCTATATGTGGAGTAGCACACCGAATGCCTGGGTGTGATTCCCATGGAGAAAATAACGTATTACAAATATCTTTTTAGTCATTCCTGAAATTTCACTTGTCTACTGAACTTTTTCGGCCATTATTTGCTGATCATCCATATATTGATAGGCCATTTATCTTTGAATCTAATTGTGCTCAAGGTCAAGCTTTTGTTGCAGAAGTTTAAATACTAAGGGTGTCTAAGGGTGATACACTACTTCACTGGATCTCCTGGCAGAATGAAGCCCTATTCCTCTTTCGCGTCTAATCCATTCAGTACTCTCTGGGGCTAGTCCTGCGCTTGTCTTCAGCTAGCCCAGCCCATCTCACATCTAAGGCTAGCTCCACCATCATGCATGGCTAGCACCTTCACTTTCTGAAGCCATAATTTATGGCTGGATTAACATCTCATGCAAGCAGGGGATGCTGGCTTTCTATGTCTCCTGTATAGTAAATCATCTTTGGTGAATTCAACTGGGAAAAATCATGAAATTTGTACTGCACAAAATGGTATAGAATGATTTACTGTGAATATTGGTTTCATGGTGCACACAATTTTTTTTGGTTTTGAACTTGAACTTGTTATTGTGGGAAACTTGACACCACTTTGCTTACTGTTACACTGGTTCATTGTACTTATAGCAGGCAGTTGGGTGTTTGGGGAAAGAGCTGTTAATGTAATTATTTCACTGTCTGTCATTCCATCATCTACACGTGCTATTGTTAAATCACCGTGAACCAAGATAGTCTAGCACCTCTAGCTGTGAATGACAGATATTATCATTCTGTTCCTTCTCACTAGACTCGAGTGTTCAAACCCAGCAGAAAAATGAGAAAGTCTTCTAGTTCATGCTTTGGAAATAGGTATGCTTTATTGGGGCTAATATTCTAAGTACTATCTGCCCACGTCTCAAGGCTATGCTGAAACATCTGTATCTTTAGGTTTGTCCTGCAAAGGCCAAGAATGTCATTTCCGTTATTCAAGCTTAAATGAATGAGACATATTTGGTTTCGGAAGTCCAACCACATTGTCTTTGTTTAATGACTCGGCATTTAAGTTAAGACTCACTTCTCATGGAGTGTCTTGAGATGGCAGTTGAGCTTACGTGCTTTGGAGAAAATGTGAAAGTCTTTGGACGCAGTTTGAAAGACGTAAATGCATTTATAGATTACAACAAATATAACATTTTTACCAATTAATTATTTTTAAAATGAATATCCAACTCCTCTGATAACAAAAACATAATGTATATATAGCCATATTGGCTTAAGAATTTTGCCTTTAGTTGAAGTTGATATGTTATTGGGCCAGCACAAGAAAGATGTATAGTTGCATAAACATTGAAGACCTCTGAGGTCTTTTCTGTTTGAAAAGATGGAAAAAAGTCCAATATGTTTCTGACACTTTTTCCTACTGGTTAATGAGTTTTCAGAGCATGTCTCTGGTTTTCAGTAATATATATTACCACTATTAGTCACAAGAAATCATGGATGTTGCTTAAACCAATTATGGTAGTGATGATGGCCAAATATTTCAATTAAAAAAAAACTGCTTTGAATGATGTAAGCAAAAATTGAGAGAGAAATTAAAAACTGAGTAAAACGTGCCTTTATAAAGCTATATCAAGTCAACCTGGTACTATGTGCCCAAGGTACTATGGACCTTTCGAACCTGGTGATAGCTCTTAGTCCTGGTAAGTTGTAAACCCACCAGGGAAAAAAGGAAATTTGTATTCACCAGTTCAAGAATTATTATTATTTACAGCAATAGCCATATGTATATGACATAGTTGTCCACTAGAATGCTACTGTATTAGTACTGTAGATACTTGAAAACAGCCTTAGATTATTTTGCGAAAGGTTATCAGATATGAATCATTTTTCAATGCCTTTAAACCATGTAAACCTTTTAAAAGTTAGTATCAGCAAAACTAAGGTTAAAGATGCAAACTTTACGTCTGTAATTTCTGTAAAGTGTTTTGTTATGCTGTTCTTAGAGCACTTTTGTACTGACTATGACCTTAGCATTTTAGGTTACATGTAGTACTTAAGACTGAACCTACGCTCCGTTCTTTATTTCATGGCAACAATTAGTATGTTACTTTTACGGTACATTTAAAACATAATTTAATTAGTCGGGTTCATTGGATGATCATCAAGAAATATATTGACTAAAAGCAGAGTTGGCTGGAGAATAGACCCAAGGTGACTATTAAGATATTTTTATCTTATGATTTAAAGGCACAGTCTGCTGTCCCCGACAGCCCAACTAAAGACGAAGGCATATTAAAATAATCTGTAAATACTTTAATATGCATTTTTAAAAAATGAAAAATAAACTTACCTGAGGCTCAAGCTGCAGCTCGGCAGTCTTCTACCATAGTCCGAAAATTGCTTATGTCTGGATATAGTCCCACAAACATAGATACAGTAATGTCATGTTTTTGGTGATAGCATGCAGTCTAAATTAGAATATGCACATTTTTAGTTTTACACTTTTACACAATATAGTGTTCCCGTGATTTTAATTTAATCCCAAGAAAACAATGCATCTGTGAAAAAGTACTTAAGCCAGGTTATTTATCTAGAGGCATTTAAGCCTTTTTTATTCAGTTGATTTCACACTGCGTGAAACATGCATTTCTAAAGAAATATTGCAAAACAATATCTGACAGGACAAAAACCCCCTCACAACTTACATTTGGCAACATCCGCCGAGTTCATCAATGTCCCACATACCTAGGTTTGTCATACTTATAGGATATTAGTGTCTAAATAGGAACATGAGTATATACAATTTCAAGCTTACAATTTTTATCAGAAAGTATTCCACACAAGTTTTTGGAGGTATAAAGTTAAGTAAGTTTGTGCTGAAAACCATGATACTTGCCACCCATATAATCACCCATCCACCAAATAATCTTACTAAATAAGGTTAATTAAATCACCAACTTTTTAAAAAAAGCCCACTTAACTTACAAAACTTACTGTACTAACATACAGTGGATATAAAAAGTCTACACACCACTGTTAAAATGCCAGGTTCTTGCGATGTTGATCATGTCAGTACTTTTTCCACTTTTAATGTGACCTATAATCATGACTGTTGTAGCTTCGATCTTCTGAGCTAGGCTTACTTCCCATTGAAAACCCCAATAACGACACCACACACCATAGAATATGGATAAGAAAAGGCCACAGCCAATTTTATTTATTAGAGTCATTGTCACGCCAAAACCTGAAACAATAAACATAGGTGCGTTAACAAGGACAATGACTCAAACACCAACATGTAAATATATACAATAAACACTCAAGCTTGCCAAGTAATCCAGGTACCATAACCAAATACCACTTAAGGAAGGGACATACCGAGATGCCCCCACCCTGACCTGAGGTTCCCAGCACTGACAGCCAAGAACCTCCCACCAACCATTCACTTACCACCACATTACCCCCCTGGATACCTGGCAAGCTGCGGCCCCACAGACTGTGACAAACGGCACAAACCAACAAACAAACAAAGAAAAAGCGATGGAGGGTGGGACACACAACCAGGTAAGCTAACCACAAGAATGGTCCTAGCCCGGGAAAGCAGCCACTTATATAATCTTCCCCTAACTCCACCCCCGAAATTCCCGCCAAAAAGCCTACCTCTCCTCCGCACAACAGTCAGGGCCCACTATAGCAAATGCTGGCCCCCCTGTGGGCATCA
>VKOC01029760.1:0-21313 GCA_009364415.1 Spea multiplicata
GTCATGAGGCCATAACTGGAAGATGTGCATTTACATTTTTTTTAATATTTTTTTTATCAGATTGCTTGTAAGTGACAGGTTTAGGCCGCTGACATCAATCAGGGAGACCGATCAATAATCAGCGACTTAAAATGTCACCGACAAGTGATCAGGTAATAATTATGATTTTTTCATTTATTAATAATTTGTGTTTTTCATAATTACCCTAGATGACCCCTCTCTCTTTGTAGAGCAGGGTCATCCGTGGGCTGCCATAATGATCCGATCACTCCTATTGGCCAGGAGCGATCTGATCAGCCCAGCATTTGACCTGGAAGCACCCTGGACTTTCAGGTCAGTGCTGTTATTTTTTTTTATTATTATTATTATTTTATTTTTTTTTTAATTTATTTTTTAATTTTTATTTTTTATTTTTAACTCTTTCAATGCTGATGCTCCATTGAAGCACAGCATTGATTGATATTTAGTCCCCACAAGCTTGTGGGGACTAATATTAACCCCTGCAATGCTGCGATGGGGGTCATAAACAATCGCAGCATTGAAGGGGTTAATTGAGGAAGAGGGGGGGTAGAGGTTAACTGAGGGGGGTGGGGCTGGTCTCCACACTCATGTGGAGACCAAAGAGCCCTGTCTCCCTGTCCCTGAAGCTGCCTCTGGCAGCTGGGACACAATCTCCAATGGACTGGAGATTGTAGGAGAGGAGTCTCTCTGATCAGCCCTACAGGGCTGATCAGAGGACTTCTGGGGGTTCGTTTTTGCTGCTGGAGGTCTGCCTGGGCTTCCAGGCAGACCACCAGTAGCAGAACCCCCTAAAAAACGGGAATTAACCCCTTCAATGCCGCGATCGCGGCATTGAATGCCGCGATCGCGGCATTGAAGGGGTTAACGCTGCACTGACGCTCTCATGGAGCGATCAGGCAGCAGGGGGGTGTTGGATCAGGTCCCCACACTTGTGTGGGGACCCATTCAACACCCCCACCCCTTCCCTGAAGCTGCCTGTGGCAGCTGAAACAGCGATTGCAGATTTTTCTGCAATCGCTGTTTCTGCCTAGAGAATCACTCCATGGGAGTGATCGTAGGCTGGGGGGAGGGCTTAGACACGCTGTGCTGTCTGCCCAGGACTCCTGGGCAGACAGCAGCAGCAGCGCCCCCGCGATCACCGCGATTGTGGTGATGTGGGGGCGTTTTTTTAGGATAGACGTACCTGGTACGTCCCGGTCTACAGGTGAGTGTTAACCAGGAAGTACCAGGTACGTCCCGGTACTGAAGGGGTTAAATAAATGAAAAATTTACATTTATTTTTTTATCCAATTAATCGAAAAAATAATAGGCCAACTAATTGATTATGAAAATAATTGTTAGTTGCAGCCCTAATTACTATGTCCCCTAGTGTTCTTCGCGATAAAGTTGATCTAGATAAAATCAATATGCAGGAACTATGCCGGCTTTCAGTGGGCAAGGCCTATAACCTTATAATTTTAGCGACAACTGTGGAATGTTAACTTTTGGTACCTTTTTCATGAAAGCCATTTAAAATATAAATAAACCTTACCTCGGCCACCTTCTTGTCATAATCTTTCATAAAGTCATCTATATGAGTTTGCAGAACTGCTGCATCAACAAGAGATGTTTCATAAACTTCTATCCACTCTAAAATGCACAATGTTTAGAAAATATATTAATGCAGTGACAAGTAAGTTTTCATGCAAGACTAATTTAACCATGAGAAACAAAGTTAATCACATTGAAGGGGACAGAGTCCTTCAATATACCTGTCATGTATGCACGTCTACTCACCCAAACACCTTAATGATGGGTTCAGCAGTGAGCTCAGAAATGCCGTGTATGTGCCATTGGTGTTTTAAAAAAAATATATAAAATATGGCAAAGTGTCCCAGTTTTGGGTTCATTACAATTCCCCCAGGATCCCACATTTTCATTACTTCTAGTTTTTGTCTTAGAAGCAAACTATGCATCCTTTTTTTCTTATGTCTTGGAGGGCCAGAGTCACCCTTTACACATTTTAATATTTTAGGATTTTCATCTATTTTGACCAGTATAGGGCAAATATTGCAAGGCATGCATCACGTTTTTAAAATGTAATTTTTTTCAAATATGGCATGGTAGACTAATAACTGCAATAGTTGGCACAGATACTGATTATCCCCCCAAAATTATATGTTTATGAACAGTAGATAAGTCAAGGTGTACAACTAGGGTCATTTTGACAGTTTTCAAACAGGGATTTTATCGCCAATTGCTGCCAAATTTTGAGGTATTTTTATATTTTTTTGTTTTTTTTTGCATATGTTGCAATGTTGCTTTAGATTTTATATTATATTTTGTATACCAACAACAGGACTCCTGGGCAGACAGCAGCAGCAGCGCCCCCACGATCACCACGATTGTGGTGATGTGGGGGCGGTTTTTGGAGGAGATGTACCTGGTACGTCCCGGTCTACCGGTGACCAGTAACCAGGAAGTACCAGGTACAACCCACAGCCAAAATGCACAAGGCACTATCTATCACAGGCACTAATCTAGCATAACAGCCAGGTTGAAATAGTCAGTCTAAATTGAATCTCCCGCCCAAGATAAAAAGGATGCTTGGAACGCATAAGTGAGTGGTCCTTTAAGAGGCTGTACGGAACCAGGCACAGGAAGGTGGTCTATGTTAGATCTTTGGGCAAGCTGCAAAAGAAAATCCTGATTCATCTCCTGAGGAAGCCGGTTGTCCGGTGAAACACGTTGAGAGAGAGGGGTATATTGGGAAGTTTCTGCTGCTGGACGGTGGACTTTTCCTGTGCCTGGTTTAAAGCTGATTACCTTGTACACGCTTTTGTACATTTCATCTGTTGTAAGTGCAATACTTTACCTTATCCACATGACCAAGTGATACTGTGCCATTGCTGCTGTGTTTTTATATTTTTTAGCTACGAAGAATTAAGGAATATTTTATAATGAGCCCATTTATGTCCTTGGAAATGTGAGTGCATTACTTACTTGCAATACTGCTAAGCCTCATTTGCATACAGAGTCACACTATTTTTTGTCAGTAACAGGTTAAAACAGGGCATCAGGTATACTTCTACCAAAATGGCTTCACTTCCGGTCACATCATTTTGCCCAATCCTCCAGTCGTGGTGAAGACGTCACTGAAAGCACCACCATTTTGGAGGAAGTTGGGGCAAGATGGCGGAACTTTCGGTTAAGTCCTCTTACCTGACTGGAGGATGGGGCATAACCTGCCGCGAAATTCCAAAATTGTGGTACTTTTGGTGATGTCCTCTGCTCTGAGGACCAGGTGAGAGTACGTCTCTGGAAGTGCCACCATTTTGGCGGAATTTCATGCTAGGTTATATTTGCCTAGATGTGGACGAAGATGGAAGAGAGAAAATAAAAGAGAGAAGATGAAGAACAAGAAGATGCGGAAGTGGCTGGCAGAGAAGGTAGGGAAACATTTAGATAGCATGAGAGTGAACAAGAATGAGAGTGAGAGTGTGAGTGAAAGGGCAGATTTTGGACACAAATTCTAAGATTTTTGCGTCCTTTTTGTCAGCTTAGTGTGGGAGGGTATGATCTCTATTTTTGAGACTTTGTATGAATCATCGACCAAACCTCACACGTCCTAACTATGTCACTTGCATTCTAGTCTGCTAGTCTAATATAGTAACAAAGGAGAGTTCGCTGCTGTGTTAAGTGTTTACATTGAAACACTCTGCTGGGGACTAGGAGGTGTGGGGCAACTTTGGTTTTAATTTACAATCAATAACCATGTCAAAAAAATATGTATATATTCCTTTAAGAAAAAAAACGTTCATTCACAATCTTATAGAGTCTGTAAAAATCTGAAAGATTACGGACACTGGAGAATGGAAGGGAATGACCATTAACCACTGGTGGGCCAGTATTCCATTCTTATATTACAAAGCTTGTCAGCTTTAGTTCAGATTTTGCGTCAGCAGTTCACAGCGGCATATTGAATTGCAATATAACATAGAAGTGTTCTTTGGCCCTTTTTACAACCTACATTCTATTTGCCAAGCCTGTATTCTGCTAAGTAGCAACATAAGCCTCATAAAAGACACAAACTGTAGTGCTAAAAATAGTGCTGCACAAAGAGAGAGGCTGTTATATAATCTGCCGGCAGCCTTATTAAAGACAGATATTGCTATTTCAATTCTATTTTGTCTTGTAAGCTGTATTAATCTTGACTGCCATTTTGCTGCTTATTATGGTTATTGCAGTTTTGGCTGCCATACCATATAAAGTATTTTAAAAAGTTAAGTCTTTTATAACATGGACAGGTGTTCGATGTTTATTTCATGCTGGTGCTTTGTACGGTGCTAAGTGAGGTGGCATCCGTTCCTTTTTTTTAATAACCTTTAGTAGCCTGTGTAGGATATTGTTGGTAGTCTTCCATAAAAAGACCAACCAATTCTGAATTTGTAAGTGCTATCCAAAAGCTTTGTATAACAAATGTGCTTTTAGAGTCTGACTGTCTTCCTCTGCCAAATTCGACTGGATTTTGTAGAGACAAAGAAACATGTGCCAAAATAAAAACAAAGGAAAACAAAACACTACTTTTGTTTTTGTTGCTAAAGAACACCTTTAACATTTAGAACATTTAATTTGGTGCACGGATGCACAATATAAAAACCTTTCTCTCCAAGCTTTTTTTTTGTATGTTATGGTCTCGTGGTCTATGGTACCAATGTACAAACTTACATACAAAGTTGTGCATGGTCACTTAAAAAAGCTCAAAAAATCTATAGAAAAGATTTCAACCTCATTCTACAAAGATTGTGATAGAGTCTTTCAACCATTTGTTTTGTTGAAGCCCTGATGTCAGTGCCTCTGTTGTGAAGAAAAAAAAAAGTGACTTGTGCGGTGGACTCCCTTCTTCATTTTCTTTGCAGGTCACATTGCACTAGGGATATGCAACTCCTTCCCTCCTCAGCAAGGGTTGAGACCACTGGAACAGTTGATAGAGGGGGGGGCACTCAGAAGAGCTACCTAATTCCCCTCCTCACCAGAAAAAATGGGCCATTTTCAAGCCGGCCCCGAGGTGGTATAAGTGGAGGGAAGGTGTACCTATAGGAACTATAAGTGACCTCCCCCGTGTGTTGTGGAAACATATCAGTCCAAATAACTTATTTTAATTTTATCGTCCCTCCTGTGCTAGCCCCACCAATAATTCATGCACTTATGAATTTATTGTAAATTATGAAGTCCATAGATATGTCACACCTGCTACTTATGATTGAATATCACAGACTTCACAATTCCTACCAAACAGTTTAAGTTGAGCTGCCATATTTGTATTTGTTTTGTAGGGTGCACTTTCTCCGTTCTAGATATGCACAAAACGAGGTATGATTATGAATATATGGGTTATTATTGATGTATGTGTTGGATATGACCTGGATATGAAATGGTTTTCCTGACTGCTAGTGGTCACTTAGCATATCAAACAATCCAGTATCTATGAGGGGATACAGGCATATGGTGGATTACTCGGTCCGTTTACATTTGAACCTAGACATAGCAGCTCCTCCTCTGTAACAATTCACACCTTGCAGAAGACCTTTTGGCACCACATGCCTATTCAATCGAATTAACCCCTCTCATGCTGAAATAGGCCATACCATCAGTGATTTTTGCTGCTATGAGAATAAACAAAGCTGTTTTTTCCCCAATTACTTTTGGGAGCATATCTAACAAAGCTATCTCTGGGTGTGGTAGCACTATTACTGGGAAAAAGTTGTTAATCGAATTTAAAACACTAGACCAAAAGGGATGGATTGTAGATGTGGAACCTTAACCCTGGTTTTGAATTGCATCTTCAACAATCAGTTGACACATTTGGGAAGAGGCAACCCAATCTTGCATAGAAGGTTTTTAGTGCTGGATCTATAGGCTATATGAAATTATTAACCTAGTGATTTCAATATGCATATTATCCAGAAACCTTCATTGACATATATTTTAGGAGGAAAAACATCAGTAGTTTTAAAAATCTCAATAAAATGATGACCCCGCACTATTTAGTAATATTAATTTATGAAAATATAATTACATTCAGAACCAAGGACAAGAAGTATGGCATGTTATATGATTTTCTATGTGTTGTTCATTATGTATTTATTCTATTACAAATCCTCAGGGGTAAACCAATCCTTTGATGTGAACATCATTTTAACTCCAAACAGAACAGGGCCGATGGGGGCTCGGAGATTAATCAGAAAATCTGCTCCTAGATTTAAGAATTAATGTGATGTTTACTCAGAAGACTTCAGTGGCCTTTCTGTTTTAGGAGATGACAAGGCATTTCTAACTATGTCTTTGATGTCTATAATTTACAGTCCACATAAATCAAATGCTCACAATATGCAGAATTATTTTTCCTTGGGTATTGTCAAGTTGGGAACACAAGATGATGGATGTGTTTGGCTGAACTAGGAAAAGAATGAATATAAGAGAGGAGGTAGAATGGATGAGAAAGATGCAAGTGCATATTTAATATGAAGAGCCTGCTTCTTCTAGGACTAAGAGAAGTACCTCATTCGGAATTCAAAAAGCTCAAAGGTCACCTGGAGGGCAGTTCCCTTTTGTGTTTCTCTAACCTGACAAATGAGAGTCCTATTTGTATTTACTTATTTTAACACGAATGGCTCCTAGGCTACACCTAAAATGATCTAAATCCATTTGTATGGTGCATTTTTATTGGTTCGTTTTTGTGTTTTCCTTTTTGCAGCATCTGTTAAGACATAATATATGACTACAGTTGTGTTTTGGTCATTTGGTTGGGCTTGCTTCAATGCTGAAAACTGACAGCCTAACCTTAATGAAAATGTGTAAAATATGTATTGTACAACATGTCAGATGCTGCCCAATATCCCCTTCCTGTTGTAACTCTAAATTCTGAACCTCTCCACACATATCCGCTGGATTTGTCACATCTGTTATGCCTAATAAGTTATGTCATTATGATGTATGACTGGATTTTTTTTTTAAGGTTGAATGCGTAAGAAATACTTTGTATTCAAACTAATTCCGAGACATACTGTGTCATCTCTAAAATATGCACTTGGATTCGGTTGCACATTTGTTGTATGCTAAACAATAAGCATATACAGTGTGATTTATTTGATGAGACTTTCTATAATTATTTTATGCTATTAGGATACAACATGCTAATTTTATTGTATGCTTAAGAACATTGAAGTCCCTGGGTTTATTGGGTAGTATTGCTTGTAATGTTAAAAAATACACTGTAAAGCTTTTTTTTTTCTATAGATCACAAATCATTTAGTTGCTTGAACCAAACATTGCTAGACACAATCACATACATCATCTTAAATAATTTATCCACCTAGATATATCCCAGTTCTGTTCTTCAGCCTATGTCTTAACCAATGCATAGTTTGACTAAATGATTTATGAGACAATTTATACACATGTTGTAATAACAGCTTAATCTGATAAAAGCACTGATGCCACCAGGGGCCAGTGTGATATAATTATTAAATGTAAAAAAAGCCAGTTATAAAAATGTCCAAGTTGTATTGGGTGAAAGTCCAATTTGGATTTAGGAAAAAAGCCTCTGGAATATAGATGAAAGGAATGAAACCGTAGAATAGTAACTGACTGGCAGAGGATGAATAACCAAGGATTATGCGACAATGCATATTTATGTAGTTTAGAGGCTATGGCTAATAATGTAGAAAGTGCTTTGCGTGTCTACTAAGCAAACACTGACCAAGGTTGTAGAGAAAAAAGAAAAATGCTGGCAGGTGTTATTGTAGAGTTTACATTTCAATTAGTAGTGTGCGCACATACAGAGGTAGGGAAAGACTGGGAATTGGACGTGTGTTTCCATTGGATGTTTCCATTCACCAGATCCTGATATACATAGACTGGCAACAAATACCATTGTTGGACAATAGAAATGCCCTGGAATTCTATATCTATATTCATATACAGTATATATATATATATATATAAATATATATAATTCACATCAGTCGGTTGATCTAAGGTATAGTAGGATTTCTTATTAGTAATTGTATTTTTTAAATATGCTTTTTTTATAGAAAAGCAGGACATATTTGCATAAATCAGAATATGGTGAAAGGCAATGTTTGCTTTCTTAAGGGATTAATTCATAGAAGGAAGTTTTAGCTTCTTATTCAACTGTATCATCTGCTCATAGCAGTAAAAAAAGCATTTCACAGAGCAGTTTCACTGTATTCAGATGCTCAACGTATACAGTTTAATTTCCCGTGCCACTTTATATTTTTCAGTTAAGCTTTTAGTAGTTTATATTCTTTTGATCTGCCATTCAATGCAAATGTGTTTAAATATATCCAATCCATGCCAACTGAACCTTCGGTCCAAAAGATTTGACACTTTTTCCTAATCCTTAATTTTCTGTACACAAAACAAACTCAAGTAATTGCTTTTATATTACAGTAATAGTATGTAATGGGAAGCAATCATTTGTCATGCCAAGAGTTTCGCCATCTTAACTTTATGTTGTCAAATTATACATGTTTGTTCCTCTTTATTATGATCCATCTTTATTCCATCCCTCCCAATCCTCCTGTTTTCCAGGGACAGTCTTGGTTTTTGGGCACTGAAGTATTGTACAGAGCGCTGATCTCTCCTGACCGGCAGAGGAAGCTGGAAAATGGATGAATCTCCATCACAGCTCCCACATGGTCACCCTGCAACGCCCTACCCTTCCCCACCTATAGCATCAACCCCTTCCTACCTCCAGCCACAGCCCTGTAATGTTGTGGGGTATGTTATTCTGTTGAAGGTGCGTAGTGCACTGGAAGGGTTTACACGTGTCAGCAGTCCATGCTATTTGTGGATTGTTAGGCAGGCAGGTGGTGATCAGAGGCTACAGGCAACTTCTTTGGTGCCAACCCAGCACTGGAGGTGTTAATGTGTGTCAGCAGCCCCTGCCATTCTTAAGGAATTATGCATGTGTCTAATGTTCTTGTGTGTTCATGTTTGTGACGATGTGTGCTGGTGTGCCTATATTCAGGTGTATTGCCAGGTTTGTGATGAGGTGTATGCAAATTCACTTTTTTTTAAACTTACATAAAATGTGTACGTAATGTGCTCGTGACAAAGTGTTCTGTTGTGCTTGTGTTCAGGTGTGATCATGTGCTTGTGCGCAGTGGGTTTATGGTGATGTGTATGTAAATATTATGTATATCTAATGTGTCTGTGATCAGGTGTGATGCTGTGCTTGCAATCAGGTGTGTGCAAATACATGCTTTTACTACCATACAATGTGTATGCAATAGGCTTGCGATGAGGTGCACTTGTGTTTAAGTGTGCAGTGGGGCTTGCGGTGAGATGTAAGTAATTTTTTTTTAGTTTACATAACTTATTTTACATTTATTTTACAAGCGCATATGTACAGGTTATTGCTGTGTTTGTGGTGACGTGTGATGGTGGAGTGTTGCTGCACTTGTGTTACAATCTGAGTGACTGCTTTCTGAATAGTTTTGGTGTTTCAGGTGCACAAGCATGTGGGCGTGGCTGTAGTCAGTCAGCCCGCTGTGACGTAATTGAAAAGGGGAGGGCTTTGGAGAAATGACAGGACTGTTACTAGGCAACTGTAGTAGTTCATATTAACTTTTTAACTGCAGTTTTTAAGTGTCAGGGAACATTACGGAGAAAAATAAAATAACAGACAGGTTTCTCTTTCTTCTCTCTACATGATGCAGCACTTAGTTGCCTCCTATGTGAAAGAGCACTTTTTAACCGCACTAACAAAAATAAATAAGTCTTAGCTTTCAACAGCTAGCTTACAACCCACACACAAACACAAATCAGACAATTATCGCAGTGAATTTATATTGTGTGTTATTAAGTCATGTATCACATTAGCAACCTTACCTCACTGTTCAAATGTTCTGCTTAAAAAGAAAATCCTGTACAAAATATGGACTAATTACAATGATCTCTGTCAAACACACACCAAAATGCAAAATATTTTTATAACGACAACAAAGGAAAAATTGGTATGCTCTCATACTTTCCCAGCCAACAAGAACTGTCCACCATAAGCAGTGCCCTTGTTGCATCCACAAGCTCGATTGTTGCCCGTTTACAGATTTAGTGTATGTAAACATACATAGTGTAATCTCAATCCAGATTGTGCATAGCATTGTGCATAGATCCATAAAAACATGGTTGGATGGGTTTGGTGTTGAAGAACTTGACTGACCCACACAGAGCCCTGATCGTTATACACCTTTGGGATGAACTGGAACGGAGACTGTGAGCCAGGACTTCTTATCCAGCATCAGTGCCTGACCTCACAAATGCTTTACCTCATGAATTTCCACAGAAACACTCCAAAATCCCATGGAAAGTCTTCCCAGAAGAGTGAAGCTGTTATAGCTGCAAAGGGGGGCGACCAACTTAATATTAATGTGTATTTATTTATAATGCAATGTCATCAAAGTCCCCGTTGGCATAAAGGTCAGGTGCCCCAATCATTTTGTTTTTTGTCCATATAGTATATATATGTGTCACGCTCCTTACCTCCGTCCCTGTTACTGGTCCTTCGGCAGAGGGGGATGAAGTCCTGGCAGCATTTCTCATTGATGCACGTGTGTGCGCGAAGGCCAGTCTGTGTGGTCAAATCTAACAGACGAGGTAACATAGCTCAAATTGTTAAAGAAGTTGATGGTGATTTGGATAGAAAGGTGTCAGAATACACAGTGCATCGCAGTTTGTTGTGTATGGGACTCCATAGCTGCAGACCAGTCAGGGTACCCATGCTGCCCCCTGTCCATGGTTGAAAGCGCCTACAATGGGCACGTGATCATAAGAACTGGACCACAGAGCAATGGAAGAAGGTGGCCTGGTTGGAAGAATCATGTTTTCTGGAGAACACATGGCACCAGGATGCAGCCATGGAGGCTCCACCTCGCAATTTACAGGACTTAAAGGATCTGCCGCAAACGTCTTGGTGCCAGATACCACTGTACATCTTCAGAGATCTAGTGTAGTCCATGCCTCGACGGGTCAGGGCTGTTTTTGTGGCAAAAGGGGACCTACACAATATTAGGCAGGTGGTCAAAATGTTATGGCTGATCGGTATATGTTATATAATATGCATACATATTACATTTGTAACCATTTTTAAATCAGACCTGATTTTACTGCTAGTATAAACTTTGCATGCAGAGACCCAAACCTATACACTTTTGTTTTTAAAAAATGCATAAGTCATTCTTGCCTAACATTTAATGCATATAACTTGTTGCTAACAATTTTAAAATAATGGCATTTCATGTGGCCTCCGAGCAATTTTTCAAGGAAAAATAAGGTAAAATACCATATGTCCATCTGTGAGAAATACCTTGGCAACGTGGTGTTTAGTGCTAATAATTTGCAGCTATTTGTAGATTTTTTTTGTTATTTGATAAAGGACTACAGTGTAGTATGAAATATGATGTATTATCAGGGACCTACTATTAAAAAGTAAACTTTTATTGGACTGTGTTTTTATTGGACTTTTTATATATGTATACATGTTTATGTGTGCGTAATATGTATAAATATATAATATCTTACAGCATTTTCATCTATATAATGAGGTATAATGTTTGTATTACAAGCAGCCCAAGGGAGATTCAATTTCTTCTTCAATTTCAGACCATCTTCTGGCAGAATTACTCATTAAAAAAAGAGATGTTCCTGGGAAAATATTGTCCTTAAGAAAAAATATTTTCTGCATAATTTTACTTATTTTTTTCCCCACACGTAATGAACATGTTGTTACTGATTGAAGAAATTCAATTTATTTTATAGGATTATAACTGTGTTGACACAGAGATGTTTTGATTTCTTAAATCTCATTCGGAAAAAAAATCAACTCAAATAAGAAAAAAGTGTTTAATATAAGCAACGGTCGCAAACATTTAGAATCAATGTGCCTTCAACTGCTGCTTTGAATGCAGGAAATGAAAGCAATCTTCATGGAAAAATTATGTGCAAAGCTTTCTTAGATGCCACAAAGGGAGATATATAATTAAATATTAGTATACAACATAAACTGTAAAAAAATGATACAGATAGAAACTTGAAATTTGAGTAAGATTTTCTTTTTTCCTTTTCATTTCTTTTCTATATTGTTTAACATTTATTCATCATTGAAGACTCAATTATTTAAAGGAGCAGCCGAGATATTAGTATATTTTTTTTCTAAAATGTGTTGAGTTGTAATATATACATACACGGTATGTATATAAGATTATGAGTAAGATTCATGTGGCATTGCATTTTGTAGGCCATGTATTGAATTATAAATATAGCAATTTCCTATAAATTATTGTTATGTATAATGTGTAAACATGTTTCCATGTGAAGTATAACAATATTTACAATTTAACATAGGAAATACTGAAAATAAAGTAAAAAGTAAATTTTTAGTATCATCCAAATTCATCCCCTCTCCAATTAGTGAGGTCTTGCAGAACCTACCCGTTGACGTAACGATCTGGCACGTTAGGCAAAGAAACCAAAATTGATGTGTAATTTTGTTCTTTCCTCAAAAGGCTAAATCCCATAAAACACAGATTTCTTGTATTTATTTTTGTTGTTACAACAGCCTTTTAATCAAAAAAATAAGGAAGCCATGTGGCTGAGAAAATAAAAATATTTATGTGTTCGGCCACTCATAAATAGTAAGGCTAATGAAGATAATCTTATATTTAGGTGAGCAGGTGAGTAGAACCTTTTTAAGGAGGTTATATAGTGCAAATATTTATTTACCCTCTCTTTAATATTCCATAGATTCCCCGGATCATCTTAACTCGTCCCTCAACTTCAGATGAAGATGCTGACCAACTAACCCATGACCAAGAAGAATATGAACTTGAAGAAGTTGACATAGCAGAAGATCATTTATTTTTGGATTGTTTAAACAATGGCCCAGACACTACTTAATTAACTGCTTTGTGTACAGAACATTATATTTTTAGAAATATTAAACTTTTTGTTTTATTTTGTATAACATAGTACTTGAGCCATTATGCCTTATTTATTTATACAGTTTGGGAAGTAAATTACATGATTAAATCTTGGCTTCTCAATTTGAATTCTAAAGTCAAGCACCGTAAGATCAATCTACAGTATGGTCACATAAATGCATCTAAACAGATCTAGATTACTGAAGCCAGGGCCATACCATTTGAGAGGCAAGAGTAGTAGCTGCCCCGAGTGTTGCAAGATGATAGGGATGCTTGATCTGCCCAGTTTCAATTCCCAGCCCCTTGTGTCTCTGGAGCAGTGTGGGACCCCTGACCTGACTCGCTCTCATGTGAGGGTTGCTCTGACTGAAGATATATTCTTTCATCTGCTAAGCCAAACAGGTGTGCATTGTGTGAAAAAGGGGTAAAGGTTATTTAATAGCAAACAAGACTATGATATTTAATGTACTATGTACATTTAATAGGAACTACACCTGTTTTATAAGTATGCATGTACTTACTGGTTCCCTAACTTATAGCAGGTAGAGTCATTGGCATTTATGAAGCCAGCATTTTTCTGTTCTTTGTTATGTGGCTCCCAGAGAATAAATGCATAGAGAATTGATGAGATTACTTTTTGTCTGCCTTTACATACCTCCTAGACGCCAGGTAGCATACCTAAAGGGGGGGATGGTATGCCCCGGATGCCACTCATCAGGGGGCTCCTAACACAAACTTGTTCTCAACTGGCTTGATCAGGGAGGAGAGGTTGTGAAAATCTCCAAAGAGTATTGGAAGAGAACACCACCAATACATTAAGGAAGACATTTACAAATTATTTAGAAGATGGTAAAACTAAGGGGATTTTAAAAATCCAAATTTGATTATTTAATTATTATTATGTTTTATTTCCTACCAATATTTCATAAACAAAATAAAGAGATACCACCTGGCAGACCAATTTTAACTGGAGTGGATAGTATGGTGGGAAGAAGCATTTATATTGGTAACAAGTGATGTCTTTTTATTATACACCATTATTAACCATGAACAGGGATATAAAGCTGCGAGGAACCTATTCGATGACAGAGAGCTACAGGGGGAATATCTCCGAGATTAAGACAACAGTGAGATGGGAAGAAACAGGAAGTGGTAAAATAACTATTATTTAAGACAAGGAAGAACATGAAAAGAGTACACCAGATGAAGCCTGCGAGAAGTGAAACGCGTTGTAGG
Source organism: Spea multiplicata (assembly GCA_009364415.1). NCBI lineage: Eukaryota > Metazoa > Chordata > Amphibia > Anura > Pelobatidae > Spea > Spea multiplicata. The sequence continues at coordinate 14,241 of VKOC01029760.1, forward strand.
ATAGCATTGAGGACATTCTACCTCAAGTTGTAGACATGTGCTCTATCCAGAGATGACCTGAAGGACTTGGCAGCAGGAATCTTTGTGACCCGTTGTTTTAAATTGTAAGGTATTCTATGTACTTTATGCAATAATACTGTATATTTGACTTCTTCTCCGTTGTTCTATTCGAGAATGAAGAACTGGAGCAATGTGATATCTCATATTTGACTGAGATGTCTAATTGAAAGAGCTAAATGTAGTAAGCAGCATTCTGCTCAAGAAAGAGTAAGTGCAATATATATCTACCATCTATATGTACTTTTTCACCCCTTTTTCAGGCCTCATCGCCCCTTTGCGCTTGCTGGTGTTGCTGCTGCTGGTGGCAGCTGTTGTGGGTTGTGCTGTTGGCGCCATGCACTTTCCTAATTAAAAATCTTAATTCAGAGAAACGATAACTGATTTTCATTATGATTTTTGAATAATATAACTAAATCCTAACAATACATAAAACAGAATTAATTGAAAAGTTCAGAGATCATTTGCAGCTAAAATTCTAGGTACATCATATTCCCTAGTATTTATATTAGTTATATTATATCCATTATTATTTTATGAAATATCCTTTTAATCTATTTACCAAGGACATTATTGAATCACAGTTTGATGGAAAATAAATCATTATGGTGAAGATATGCAAGTTTACAAGCTTGGGCTACGCCATTAACCCCTTCCGGACCGGCGATTTCATACTGCGTCTTCACTTGAAGACCGCAGTATTTTTTTAAATATTTAAATTCCGTGATCGTGATTCGCTGCAAAGCGATCACGTGCACTGAATTGAGGGGGGGTGGCTGCTACTGATCACTGGGAACACTCAGCGGTCAGTAGCAGCCGCCCCTCGCGATCCCAGCGTTCAAAGCGACGCTGGATCGCGTAAAAGCAGTGACGTACCTGGTACGTCCCGGTCTGCCGGTGACCCGTGACCCGGAAGTACCAGGTACGTCCCGGTCTTTAAAGGGTTAAATAATGCAATTGGAATCTTTTTTGTCACTTGTGATTAAGTGATTAATTAATTGTGATTAATCAAAAGGGATTAAACATAGAAAATGGACCACATGTATAATTCTTCTGTAATACAAATTATTATTATTTCATTTTACCACCATTAAAGTCAAATTGTTTAGTAGCAAACGTAAACAAGAACTTTTTTTTTTGCCATGAACTGTCACCAATTAAGCATTCAATATGATACCTTAGGCTATGTTTCCACAGCAATAGACACAACAACAACAAACAACAACAAACAACACAACAGGTAACAGCTTAGAACAAGGAATGGAAGTTAATACCAAGCCATGGACAGTAACAGAAGTCACACTGAATGATAACTGGAGTTAAATAATGAAGATCTGGTATACCTACAGCGAACAGGGTAAGCAATAGAGTTAAAAGCAAAGACAGGGAGAATTAGGAGAAAAGATGATAATAGTGTTGGGGACAGAGTGAGGAAATAAAGGGTTAACAAAAAGAAAATAGAACATGAAACAATATAACATTAAGAGAAAGAAACTGAGATGTGCAATGCCCTTTCTGAGAAGTAGAATGTTGTCACACACAGGCAGTACTATTTAATATTGTTTGTAATTGTGTTATAATCAGTGACACACCTGACAAGCAGCTGTGATTTATTAGGCTTTATGTTATAAACATAGCACAAGTAATGTAACTATAATTTGTAACACTATGAATAAACTACTGTTAAGTAATTATTTTAACACTGCTAATACATATGCAATTTAGGAAAAACTAGCAGAAAAAAAAAACCTAATTTTTTTTTATAAATTTTTCCTCTGAATCCTCACAAAATTAGGTAAAGTGATGGAAAATCCCCTCCACGTTTATCAATTCAGGTGTCCTGATTTCAGAAATACCTAATGTATATAGATTTCCCCAGCACTTACAGGGAACATACTATAAGGTGTACATTATTTGTAGAATTTTTACGCTTATGGCTTAACGGGTTTGGGGTTGTGAAAGGGGCAGGAGGGTTATACTATCTATTTTATTTTTTGTATTTTTTTATATATAATTTTTTTTTAAACAAAATGGTTAGATGTCCTCTTGAACATGTTATTAATGCCAGTGATGTCACAATGACATCACTTAGCTCACTTTATTGTTTTTTTTTTTTAAATTATTATTTCTTGTAGTATTTTAGTGATTGATTTATTATTATTTTTTTTAAATCACTAATCATTTTTTTGTTCGTTTTGTATTTCAGCATTGAACTATGTTTCTCACTCTGCTCCCTGCGACAGCCTGGTCTACCGTATAGCGGAAGGGCAGGACGCACCAGTACATCCATAGGGGATTCTTGTGATGCGTTTTTTGGGCGGTATGTCCATAGGGGACTGAAGGGGTTAAAAAAACATGTTTTCTTAGATGGAATTTTTTTTTGGGGGGGTGGATTACAGCACCAAGTGCCAGAGGAACCATTTGGTTTAAGAGTGGGTCTGCACTTTGAATACTGTCTGTTAGAATTCCATCATCTTTGACATTGCAACCTCTAAGACATTAACACACTTAGTAATAACCTCCCATCATAAACCTTAAAGAAACACGGCCGCCATAGAAAAGGACAACAAGAAATCTTCTGTCAGCCATTTTTTTTTTTATCAATTAGATCATATATTAGAGAAGATAAACGTGAAATCAGAGACCATTCTTATAATATTAAACTTGATACAACATATAAAAAAATCCTCAACAATCATTGACATGTAATATTATTAAAAGATACATCACACTTAGGGTTTTGCTTAATCCAGAGACTGATGACCATGCAAAACTAGAAGGAAATATAAGCTTTAATTAATCAACGACAAGACTTCAAGATCCCTATGCATAGCAGAGCACTCAAAAAAACATCCCCAACTGATATATGCAACACAGCATCTCTGCACATTTTAATTATTACCATGACAGCGATTCTTCGCTATTATGGTTCACAAAGGTAGAAATAGTACATAAATCTTGGTGGGGTGAGGATTTTATAAAGAGGATGGGCAAAATAGAATGAAACTCAGGACAAGCCTTGTCCTGAGGAAAGTCCACGAGGTGGACTGAAACGTTGACATCTTGGCGTCTTGCAAATAAAAATGAAGCATTATTGAAGACTGTAAGAACGGGCTTCACTACTTTTAGATTATTGTTACTTTGCTATCAGCCAAGCACCAGGTACCATGTTTTTTTGCACTAGGAATCTTGTCACCCTATTTATGTTTAGGTAAGAGTGCAGGGCTATTTGTTAATATATATATATATATATATATATATATATATAATATATATAATAGTTTCAAGATCATTTTGCTCCATGGATATATGCAGTAAACTTGAGTCTGAGGTTATAAATGCTGTTGTGTAATTGCTTTCCTTTCAAACGATGTTTAAAAAAAGGGAAGAAAAAGAACTGTGAACTCCAAGTTCTTTCTTCTGACAAAACACGAAATATTCTGATTTACAGCTGCTCGATAGTTCTTTTATTTAGTTTCCACACAAGGTTATGGACATAGCTGCAATAGCAATATGAGGATCCATTACAGACACCAGTTTTTTTATTAAATAAAGTGAAAGCTATATATCATATAGTGAATTTTTCATATATCATATGGTGAAGTGCATATATAGTGAAACAGGAGTGTAATTTATAGTACACACTCTGTACTAGATACACATATATATATATACATACACACACACACAGAGTGTAATATATATATATATATAGTAAATTATATATATTAAACTCTATGATATGCATTTCAGTGTGTGTATGTATATCTATCTATCTATCTATCTATATATATACATATACACATACGAGAAAAGGAAAGTATACCCTTTTTGAAATCTATGGTTTTCCATAATAGCAATTATCTGTTCCATAACAGGTTTTAAAATTAGGTAAATACAACCTCAAATGAACAACACATGACATATTATTCAACAAAAATAAAGCCAACATGGAGAAGGCCTGTGTGAAAAACTAAGTACTGGTGCTCCTTATCAAATGCTCTTGATTAGTTGATCATCAACAAGTGTGACCACCTCTATAAAACCACAGGATCTTGGAAACTTGTAGTCATTAAGTCCACCATGAATTCCTCTGTACAACAAAGTATTCTAGAGTCAAATGTGAGGCCATCTGTCCCAACAACTAAAGCTTGGCCGAAATTAGGTCATGCAACAGGACGATGATCCGTAGCACATCAGCAAATCTACAACAGAATGGCTGAAAGGAATCAAGGTGTTGCAATGTCCCAGTCAAAGTTCATACCTCAACTCGATTGAAATGATGTGGCATGACCTTAAGAAAGCTGTACAGAAACAAATGTCTGCAAACCTCAATGAACTGAAGCAACGTTGTAAAGAAGAGTGGGCAAAAATTCCTCCACAATGATGTGACAGACTGATAGTCAATTACTTATATTGCTGCTAAAAGGTGGTTCTACAATCTATTGAATCATAAGGTATAAGGTTTTTCACATATGGCTTCTACATGTTGGCTTTATTTTTGTTGAATAAATCATGACTGTGTAATATGTCATGTATTTTTCATCTGAAGTTGTATTTACCTAATTTTAAGACCTGCTAAGGAACAGACAATTGTTATTATGTCCTCATATGTAAAACCATACAATTCAAAGGGTGGTACATAAATGCAACAGACTTCCCTCAGAAACGCTGGAGGCTAATTTTAACATGCATGGGATGGGCATATTGGTTTTCCTGTAACCCAGGGCTTGACAAATTTGTTGTGAATCTAGGCGCCAGCTAAAAAAGTTAGGAGCCAGGATTCTTTTTAAACTAACAGTTGGTCAGGAGTGATCTGATCATCATCAGCCCACTTACTAAACTCACAGCATTCGACCTGGAAGCACCCTGGACTTTCAGGTCAGTGCTGTTTTTTGTTGTTTTTTTTAATTATTCTTTTGATAAATTATTTGTTTAACTCTTTCAATGCTGATGTTCCATTGGAACACAGCATTGACTGATATTTAGTCACCACAAGCTTGTGGGGACAAATGTTAACCCCTGCAATGCCACGAATTTGTCATATACAATTGTCGCATTGAAGGGGTTAATGCTACACTGTCGCTCTCATGGAGCGATCAGGCAGCAGGGATGCAATTCCTGGTCTATAGACCAGCCATTGCAGGGAGGAGTCTCTTTGATGACTCCTGTAGGCTTCCATGCGTACAAGAGTCATTAAAGGGCTTGTGGGGGCTCATTTTTGCTGTTGCTGGTCTGCCTGGTCCACCAGCAGCAGAGCCCCGTGCAAAATGGGAATTAACCCCTAAAATGACCCAATCAACACACAACCCCCTTCCCTGAAGCTGTCTGTGGCAGCAGAAAACTTAATTGCTGGTTTGCCGGCAATTGCGTTTTCAGCCTACAGAATCACTCCGTGGGAGTGATCACTGGCTCGCGATCACCATGATTGTGGCAATGTGAGGGCATTTTTTCGGTAAAACTCTTAGAGAGAATGTTTTAAAGATGTATTCCTGATGTGTATACACCAGGTGTGTTTTGATAAGACCCAGAAAGCACCAAAAATTGCATATTAAGACCACATTTTGCTACCTAAAAATACACTACAGAAAAGGGAAGGTAATTAAAAGTAATTAGTGTCATGATTTATTTACTTATAAATGTATTTTTCTTGAAATCAAATCCATCTTTCTCGATTAGAATCCTGAAACCATGAAGGCTGCATATAAAAAGAAATTCAGGTGCAAGAGTTCTAAAAATCTTGTCACCAAAGCAACCAATGGAATATTCCTGTTGATTGCACCACTCCGTTCAGACTTGGACATCATGCAAAGTGGAGGCCTTGCTTGTACCTTTACTGCCATTTGTGCTACAGCAGCTGCTGCATAGATACATGCTGACACGCACTGCAAATGTGCAAGAACATATCATCTAGCTGCACGTACACAGCAGACCTGTATGTCATGTATAGGTGCAGGTTTTAAAGAGACAGTGTTCATTTTCATACCCAGGAGTTCCTGAAGTTTTGCACCAGAATGTTTGCAAATATGCCCTATGTTGCAGATTAAGAGTATAATTGTCCTTGTCTTTATAATTGGTTAGTTTATATATGTTCTGCTCAGAAATAAAGTTGTGGTTCTATTCCTCAACATCTCAATTAGAAATGCATGTTTGAATGCATGTTTCTTGGCTGATTATATTATTGGTATTAGGAGTATTCATGTAAAATTGCTTATCTCTTTTCATTTAAAATAAGACATAAAAATCAAAATAGATCCAAAAATGTGTGTATATATATATATATATATATATAGTGACAATCCCTATAGCATGAGGGCCATACATGTCACTTTTAGGGGTCCTAAGCACAGTCCTCTAGGGCAATCAGAGTCAGAAACAGCAGCTTTGAACAAAATAGCGCTTTATTTTTAATCGCTCAAACTCCAAAACCAAATCATAAAAACAAAAACTAGCTCCCAATTGGTGTCCTCTCTAACTAAACTATGCTGGTCCAGACTGACCAGCCTAATCACCCACTAACTAGACCTCCCAACCAGACCCAGCTACGCCAGGCTCTGGAAAACCTCCCCCAGACAGCACACACAGGTCCAGGCAGGTAATGCCTCACTTGGCTCAGGGATGGTCTTCTTCAGGGCCTCTCCTTGCCCTGGGAGCACAAGGAACTTCCCCCAACAGTCTCCCTGAGTATCAGGCTCCAGGGGTTTTTAATGTCCAGCACCTGTGCCTGATGCCGGCCTCATAGAATCCCGGACCGGATCCTGCAGATTTCTTGCCTCCTGGAAAAGCCGGCATGGAATGTCCACAAAATGGGGAAACGGAGCATTGGCCCACCCTGCTCTCCAATTGCTCCACCCCAGGGAGCCATATGTATAATGTGCATAGCAGCTGTACTCAGATGCCACACTAAGCATCTCCCTGGGGTTCACACTGTCACAATATATACCGTATTTGCTCGATTATAAGACGACCCCCCAAAATCAAAATATTAATTTAGGAAAAAAAACGAAAAGCCTGAA
>VKOC01029761.1:0-11452 GCA_009364415.1 Spea multiplicata
ATATTTATATATAAATTAATATTGTTATGGAATTTTTCTGTCCAATTTTGGTGTGTTACTTACTTTTAATAAAGGTGTGGTTAACACACCAAAATTGAACAAAAAAATATATAATTGCTACCAGCAATCTCACTCCTATCCTGCCCAGGCGTGATAGGAATATGATTACAGCCTCCCTATGCCATGCTATCCCCCCACACACTTACACATCCATGCTATCACACGCACACACACTCATTCACAAACATTCAGTTTAAACTACAGCATAACACCCATCACTCTCACACACTAATTCACTCTCACATAATGTTTTCCTATCTTTTCTCTGTCACTTTTCCTCCTCTTCGTTCTTCCTCTTCTGTGTCCTCTCCTTCCGGTGCAGTAAAGACGGTGGGCGTGGCTTCAGTGCTGTGCGCCGGGATCTGACATCAAATCCCGACGCACAGCATCAGTTGCCGCGCGCATCGCGGCAGACCTCCTGCTCCCTTGATTGATTTTAAGCCGGTTGGAGGGAGATCCTTGATCTCCCCAACCGAGCTTGCTCCTCTAGCGGCGGACATTACTGGCCGTCTCTGGAGGGGTGCTGTGCACACAACCGGTAGCGGACCGCCCCCTCTTCGGTAAGCTACTGGTTGTGCGCAGAATTTTTGTTCGTGTGAGCTCCCTCCGAAAGCTATGTGCGTGCGCACAAGCGCACAGCTTAGAGGGAACACTGGCCCCGAGCATATAATACACAAAGAAGACAAAGAAATCAGACAGAAAAGTAATGAAGCCCCTGTGCGAGTGAGAGGTGTAGGCAATAATATACCTCACCCAGTGTCTGAACCGCAGACTATTTCTCTAGGTCCTCTTACAGAACGGCATGCTTTTCTTCTAAGTCGTACTTGCAATGTTAACCTACTAGGAAAAGACCTTTTGTGTAAATTAGGTTGTACATTGTACTGTAACCCACAAGGAGTCTTTCTGGAGGTCCCTGCACATAATTTGAACCTGGCAGAAAGAGTTTTAGATAATGAGGAAGCAGGATTAAATAATCAAGTACAAGCATATCTTTCTCAGGAATTTCAGAATATCTTGCAAACACTCCCTAACCCCTTATGGGCAGGAGAATCTACAGAACCAGGTTTAATTTTGTCAGCAGAACCAGTACAAATTACTTTGAAGCCTAATGCTATTCTGCCTCGAAAAGCACAATATCCTTTAAATAAAGAGGCAGATAACGTTATTGCCCCTGTGATAGATAGTTTGCTCAAACAGGGTATCATAATTCCTACCAGAAGTCCTTGTTATACACCAATTTTACCAATTAAAAAGCATTCTGTAATAGGCCCGGTAAAATACAGATTTGTGCAAGATTTAAGAGCCATTAATTCAATTGTGGTACCTTGTTTTCCAGTGGTTCCAAATCCTATTACAATTCTTTCTTCTTTGCCCCCAGAATCTACTCACTTCTCAGTGATAGATTTAAGTTCTGCATTTTTTAGTATTCCTTTACATAAAAACAAGCATTTGTTTGCATTCACTTATAATGGACAACAATACACTTGGACTCGCATACCACAAGGATATACCGAAAGCCCTACTTTGTTTTCCCAAATTTTGAAAAAAGATCTTTCTGATTTAAAGTTAAATGGTAGATCAGTTTTAATTCAATACATAGATGATTTGCTAATAGCCTCTCCTTCAAAAGATGCTTGTTGCACCAATACTGTTACTGTTTTACAGGCCTTATATCAAAAAGGACATAAGGGTAACAAAGCAAAGCTACAGTTTTGTTCTTAAACTGTGACATATTTGGGGCATCAGTTGTCACATGGACAGCGGTCTTTAACATCTGATTCGAATACTGAAAGAACCACTACTGTCTCTGGAGTCCGTGCATTTCTTGGCATGGCTGGATACTGTCGACAATGGATTTTAGATTTTGCATTAATAGCTGTGCCTCTTGTAGCCCTCAAAAGAAAGGGTGTCTGAACCAATTCCTTGGTCGTCAGATTGTGACATCTCTTTTAAGCAATTAAAACAAGCACTAATACAGGCTCCTGCCCTTGGTTTACCTAACTTTAATAAACAGTTTACGTTGTACTGTCATGAGAAAGGAGGATTTGCCACAGGAGTTCTTACACAAGATCATGGCACTTCTAAACGCCCAGTTGCTTATTTCAGTACTGCCCTTGATTCAGTGGCTCAAAGTTTCCCTAGTTGTCTATGAGCGGCAGCTGCAACAGCTTTTATGGTAGATCATGCTCAATCTATGTGTCTAGGTAGTACACTATATGTGTTTGTGCCTCATGCTGTGTCTACGCTCCTTCTAAAGGGAGCTACTCAAATTTCTAATGCCAGAATTACAAAATATGAAATTATTTTGACCTCTTCTCTTAATGTTATCTGTCACGAACGCACTCTACTCTAAGCATGCGCGTGACTTGGTTCTGGTGGTAAAAGGGTTAAAATTCTGTCTGCCCTAGACCGGAAATAGTGATAAGACACCCTTAATACCACCCGCAATTGACTATAATGATATTAAAAATATCAAAATAACGCTGCCACCACCAAGACAATTTATAAATGGGGTGCCTTGGTCCCCCAAGTGAATTAGACTATAAAACCCACACTATATACTTTAACACAATACATAATACTTTAATAATTATGTGATTTAAAATTACCAATAAAATGGTCTCATCAGGTAACGTGAGTCTTTACCAGACAAATATTTGCCTCCATAACAGTGTTGAAACTTACTCCTTAAATGTTGGAATTCTGCTACCTCGTCTATTGCCCATTATCCTGTTCTAATTGATAAAACCATTCATGAATGTCTTACCCCTAGTGCTAATGGAGATTTTAATATCAAAACCAAGAATACTCAAGAAATTACAAACCAAGAATTTACACATTTATTATCTGTGTATGACGCTGACCAAGATTTGGCTGCCCACAAATATATTAAACACAATGGGTGAATGCCTAAGAGTCATGCTTCATGGAATCTTTAAAGCATGAAAGGGGGGGCTGTGGAATCTTAGGATGTGGAGAGTGTGGGTAGGAAGAGGTTAACTGTTTTCTGGAATTTGGTGATAAGAGTCTGATGCACTGGGAGGTAGTATTGTTCTGTTAAGGAACATACCATTACATAAGTTATGGTGGGTAAAAGGTGATGAAAACCATTCCACTTAAATTTTAAGGGGTAGTAGAAGTATTATTAAACACTCATCTACACACACCAGACAAACCAGAAGGCTTGTTTTTCCCTCAGAAATCTCATGGCGCTTTCACAACCACAAGGGATTCTGGGTAGGCACATGCAAACAAGGTTAACAATTATCACCTTTGCCTCAATATCCACTTTATACATGGATTCCTTGAAAGTAATTGCCCGCTGTACAACACAGCCTTTAGACAAAACGCAGGAAGAGGTACAATAGCCAGATCACCACTCATGGACAGCTGTTTCGTCCTTCATGGGACTCGTCAGCATGAGGTTGTGATACTGGCTAAATAGTATGAGGCTAATAAAAAGTATAATTGTTAACCTTGTTTGCATGTGCCTACCCAGAATCCCTTGTGGTTGTGAAAGCGCCATGAGATTTCTGAGGGAAAAACAAGCCTTCTGGTTTGTCTGGTGTGTGTAGATGAGTGTTTAATAATACTTCTACTACCCCTTAAAATTTAAGTGGAAGGGTTTCCATCACCTTTTACCCACCATAACTTATGTAATGGTATTTCTTAGCTACCCCAAGCCTCATACTATTTAGCCAGTATCACAACCTCATGCTGACGAGTCCCATGAAGGACGAAACAGCTGTCCATGAGTGGTGATCTGGCTATTGTACCTCTTCTTGAGTTTTGTTTAAAGGCTGTGTTGTACAGCGGGCAATTACTTTCAAGGAATCCATGTATAAAGTGGATATTGAGGCAAAGGTGATAATTGTTAACCTTGTTTGCATGTGCCTACCCAGAATCCCTTGTGGTTGTGAAAGCACTATGAGATTTCTGAGGGAAAAACAAGCCTTCTGGCTCGTCTGGTGTGTGTAGATGAGTGTTTAATAATACTTCTACTACTCACACATACATACATACAGTACATGTATTCACACACACACACTGGTACCTTCATAAGTAACACCAAGTGTATACATATCAAAACGTGGTTGTATGGCAAGATTACTTGAACAGTCCAGGTGATCTCCAAAAAAAGGTCTAGTCCCCTTTGTTAAAGTTATTTTATTCTATATGTTTAAAGTCACTATGAGAAAACATGTGGCCTGCTCCTAAATGACATATGTTTTCCCATAGTTTTTCCTCTGCAACTCATGAAAAGTGTCGTTATTAAGTGTTTCAGGCACACCCATTGATAACAGATGTATAAAATCAAGCACATGCCATCTCCATAGACAAACAGTGAAAGTAGGATGGGTCATACATAAGGGCTCAGTGGCTTTAAGTACCGTGCATCGGGAACTTCATGAAATGGGTTTAAAGGTGTAGAAACTCAGCAAATCTGTCTGCAATATTTTAGCCTCTTTGAGTCCATTTCTTTGTGTTATTATATTATATATTATATATATTTTTAATGCTGCACTTTAAGTGAATAATATGTATACTATATAGCTCTGACATCACATCTGCTTCTACCAAAGCTATAAGGAAGGTACTAGCACACGTACATTTTTTTTTATTGTATTTTTTTTTTTTTTTTTTTTTTTTTTTTTTTTTTTTAATGGAAAAGTTGATCTTTTGGAGCCCCAGGATCTATTGTTGCTATAAATACAGTATATGCAGTGAAATGTACATGGATATAGTAATTTTATTATTACTGTAGATAAGAAGTTCTCATTTTGTTAAATTTGAGATATTTAGATTTAAAGGATACTCTATTTTGGCTCTGTTTCTAGGCTTCGACATGTAATTAAACATGGCATTTAAATGATAGTAATTGAATCACAGGTCAGAGAAGTGTCATCAATGTTGTGGAATAAATACTTAATTATGTTCATGCCTGCTAGCTGCTATTTCACTTTGTGGGCAGGTTATGGCCATGCTGCACATAGTTCATGTCATTGCTTTTGTACAAAAACATTATGCTTACCATTTTATAACCATCATTAGTTAGAAATACCTGAGAGTACCATAGTTTGTTTCTGTGTTTGAAATTACACTGTTAACTTTAGTCTCTCGGGTGAAATATATGCGTAATTACATTGTAATATTGGAGTTTATCATACAGTAAAAAGTATACTATGATTATGTTTTGTTGTTATTCTTGATAGTGGAGGGACAGGAGGACTATTGTCTGGGTTGCTGTCATTGAAAGATTTTACACTACTATCTAGAGCTTTTGTGTTTGACCTGCAGTTCAACACAGACACCCATAAGTCTAGATTAAGGAGGCGCAGATCTTTTCTGTATGGTTTTCTATGTACCCCTTTTTTGTAAATAAGTATTGGATAGAACCGGATAGTTAATTTGTCTGCTTTATTATTGGGGCATTTGGCTGAACTTGCCTACAGGCTACGTTTGATTGTTGACATAGCTCCATTAAGTAATCATGAGTACAACCAGTAATACTCTTCAAGAAGAATAAATATTATCACAGTGAATGCAATCAAGTGATAATTATCCATGTATGCATTGTTAAAACATTATTCTTACTACATTCACATTTTGAGTCCTGTGGTGGTAGGTGGGGTGAAACGAAAGCACAAAAGCAAAAGTATGCTCTTTTTTGGATCTTGAAAAGACTAGCTGAGAAGTGCTAAAGACACAATTTAGGATTTTCCGAAATAATATTATCAGACTATAATTTTACCATATGTTCCCTAAAAAAGAGCATCTTGGCATGAAAATGTTCTGTCTATTGCAACAGCATGTGATAACTGTCACAGCTTAAAAAGGTCAAGGCAGTTGGAGTATATTTGGGACTTAATAATTTGCATTAACAATACAGTTGTATATTGAATCAAAACGAAAAACAAATGAAAAATAGAAATATAGAACTAGACAGCAGATAAGAACCATTTAGCCCATCTAGCTTGCTTTATTTATAGTCCTTGGTCCTTGGTCTTCTCTTAGATTGGGGATAGCTTTTTGCTTCATTGTATTAGTCTCTACAACTTTTGGTGGGAGGCTGTTCCATTCGTCTGTCAGTGAAGTAAAACAGATAACCTGCGACATACACAACTGACTGTACAATTTCTATTAGTTAGTTTAGTTAAAATTGAGACAATGTTGTGCCTGATTGCCACCTTGAACCGGCATCTGCTGGTTAAATACCGGTATATCTCCTAGAGATGACATTGTAGATGTTTGCAGTGTTTGTTTCAGTTTTAGAATAAGTTAGTGGGTATTCCTGGCAAAGTGATGGATAGCTCATCACAAGAGAATGCAATCTCTGTGATGCAGAGGGCCAAATAGGCTTCCAAAAGATTGTACTAAGCAGAGATTGATGTCTTGCATACAGATGAACTTCAGCTTTCCATTGCATGAAATGTGCACGGGCTAATTGAAACACCTACTAAAAAGTGTAGCCATCATCAAGGCTTATCACATGTACTTAATCTGTGCCCTGAAGGTTTTTTGAACATGGTGATTCATTATATGTTAACCTCACCGATTAAAATTGATGTGTATTGAAGTACTACAAATTTCGAATGAAAAAAAAAATAAACAAATGAGACACGTTAACTAATACATACGTTAGACCCAATGGAAGTATCCCAACATGATATTTTATGTTTAATGCAGTAAATTGTAAATAAATTGCAGTTAATTGTATATAAAAAAACAAGCCTATTTTTCATAGTTGAGCAAATAGATATCCACTGAAATACAAGTTTAAAAACAGCAAAACATCTGTAAAGATCAGTTTATTATCAATTTATTGTCAAAACGATTGACAAACAATTATGCTCCCTTGCTATGGAATCCAGTATCAAAAATATGCTCCTAATTTTATTTTTTATGTTGTTTTGGGGGGCAGGGGCTTTCAACGTAATAGATTCATTTAAATGTTGTTAATGCTAAAAGCACACGTTACCCACTCAAACTTCACCTTTAGAAGAGGTACTACTTGGTAAAATATCAAATAAAATATTCACACTATTTCCTCATATTTGGGCATTTAGTGGATGCATTTAAAATACCGAGAGACCCAAGTCAGTGGATATACAGATGCATAAAGAAAAAATCTATTTTAGGGACACCGTTACATGATATCATGCATTCTCATTAACATTTAGTGCTATAAGCGTGATAATGATTTTCTATTTTCCTTTACGGTGATTTACTGTCATGTTTTTATTCTTTCTACTCTTGTGCTTTTTTATTCTCTCTCATTTTGCCATTTGTCCTATGTTGTCAGCAGACAAGGCCACCCTCATGAGGTGTAACGGCCGGGCTAAGCTTAAATACATGCTCATCCAGTGTGCTATATAAAACTCATCTTATCAGCACCGAGGCTTCAAGTACCTTCCACAAGGCACTTTATTGCCAGAAAACACAGAAGCGCCCTGCATGAAGCTATGTTAGCAATCGAAATAACACAACTGATTTTCTCTGAAATGAGTGTAAGGTGGTATGCAGTCTATTAGTCTCAAAAGGCAACAACAATTCTAACACCTGCGCCATTCATGAGATAACCATCCTCCTGGTGTCAAACCTTCAATACCAATACAAATACATTAAAAAGCAATCCAGCTTCCATGCTCGTTATTTGAGAGCCCAACCATGTACAGTTAATTGAAAAACAAAATTAAGATGATCAAAGTGCCATTAAATTGTTTAGACAGCCAATAGTGAGAAGAAAAAAACTTCATTATTCACTTGAATATATGTTTAGATTTAGCGCGCATTAAATGGCCATTAAGAATAGTAGATAGCAAAAGACATAGGCGGTACACGCCGTATCATGAAACACTCAATACACAATATTCATAGAGACAATAGTCATGCTATTTCTATATACTTATATATTATATGATTACGGTCTAGTATATTATTATATATATGTTAATATTTAAACAGAAATATAGAATTAACAGAATGCATGCTTTAAAGGACAATAACCTCCCAAAATTTCGCCACCAAAAACATCGCCAGAAACACCGACTTATTGTCTCTAAATTCTGGATACTAAGTCAAAGATGTTTATCAGGTTTGTTTTTGTGTTTGTGCCTGGAAGAGGCAAATATTTGCATTAGAAGATCATTACTGCAGTTACAAATGTAATTTAGGCAGGAATTTGTTGAATTATCAGGAATTTCCGGTGAATTAGCAAACTATTTTAAGTACAGACATGAAAATTCTCCTACAGTAGAAATGGGAGTTCTTGCTCGTCTTTGGTTGGCAATGTGAAACTCCAATTTAAGAACTGAAAAAAATGTGTTTATTATTTACATCAACTACATAAAATATATTCGGCTTCCTCCAAAATGTATGAAGAAATTTAAAAATGATCTTAATACCTTAAAATCCCCAAGCTCCCAACATAACATTACTGTGATAAGCTATTTTGCTCTATTTTGCTATTGTGATAATACTTATGTAATTAGTTTTCAAATATACTTGAGCATATAAGGCTCTTCATCTTGCTTATATTTCAAATTGTATGTTGGTCTATTAAATAAATACTATTTAATTGTATATTATGCTGTGCTCATTTCATTGATATCAAGATCACTAGGCCAATTACTCCATATTAAGTGACTTCTTTGCCCTAAATCGATAAACATAGATGAGGCCAATATGGATTATTTCCACTTTCATAGGTTAGGAAGCAGTCAACATTTCAAAAATTGTGTTATCCATAGGACTAGTTAGGTGTGTTGAACCCCATTGTCTCACTCACCTAAGTTAAAGTGGTAAAAATAAAACCAGCTGGTATCTTAAGGCCAGTGACCACCAAATGATGTTTGTGTGGCCGCCATCTGGCTAAATTAAGCTACATGT
Source organism: Spea multiplicata (assembly GCA_009364415.1). Taxonomy (NCBI): domain Eukaryota; kingdom Metazoa; phylum Chordata; class Amphibia; order Anura; family Pelobatidae; genus Spea; species Spea multiplicata. The sequence goes on from VKOC01029761.1 coordinate 8,950, forward strand.
TATGTTTTCATACTCTGCTGTGTGGAGCTGGGGTAAGAGTAAGTATGTGGCCATGTCAGAAAACAGCCCACCAGGCATTTACCTGGGGAGGGGGCAGATGGTCAGTCTGGGCCTGAGCTAACCCTTAAGCCATATAAAAACGTATAGTGGTTTTACGCATTAACAATTTATTTTTTACTGAGCTTACTGATGTTTTTGAACTGCATGTCTATTATATTTATCCCTTTTCATTTTTTGTATGTAAATTGCATGAAAATAATACAAAATAATACAATAAACATAAAGAAAGGTCCAAACAAAACAGCATACGTTTTCTGCAATTTTTTTTATTATTGTAAATGAAAATTTGAGATAGGTAGTTGAGTTACTGTGTGCTACATTATATTACATTGAGAGTATTTTGGATTGAGCAGTATAGTAGCTATCACATTTTCTAAGCCTCCTAATTACCTTTACAGAAATGTTGGCCAATTACCTAAATTGACTTTGCATGACAGATTTGGTATTGTAAAATAGTGTGCCATTTTCTGTGTTAATTGAATTACTTTTTTTCTGACATTCTCTTGTTACTGCACCTGGATGTTAAGTCTAAAGGCAATCTAGCGTGGAAATGTTATACAGATATTTACTTTAGGTATTACAGTGTGAAATTCCGGTTCATATAAATGTTCATATGTATAGAACGCCATGGGACTAATGTAATGGTGAATAAGGTTTAATGCTTAAGAACTGATCTTATCACCATAGCAACCGGTAAAATGATCTAGACCGCACTATTAATTGAGATGGTGGTCATACAAATTGATATTAATTGCACAGGGAAAGACCTATGGGGACACCAATAGAGATAACAGATCTGGTTAAATAATTTATTAATCTTCCATGGTCTGTTTTTTTTTCCACCATACCAAATATTTTAATGTATTAAAAAAATATTTTCACAAAACAAAGTTAGGAAAACACTGCAAAGCCAATGTCCTCTCTGCGGACACCTGGGATATCAAATAGTGTCTCGCTGCTCAGTGTCTTTTAATGCAGGGTTTAGAAGCTGTGCTAGCTCGTCAAAGTGTAATTACGACGTTGATTGGTGAGATCAGAAAAATCCCTTGCCAGATCCTCCTAAATGGATGACCTATTGTGGCCGGGTGACTCCTGAACCCCAAGACATGACAGCCTAGGCCAAGGCCTAGTCTGCTAAGGCCAGAATATGCTGCTGGTTGTAGACAAAACGAAATATGGATTACCAACATTGTGAGTACATGACCCTGCTGTACAAAATATTTTTCTGATCTTTCTTTCCAGCAGCATTTTGATTGACCTTCCTTTTATTTAAATGATCTGGCCCAAAAGCCAAAGTGGTGCAAATGATTAGATGTCCCTATAAGACTTTACTCAGTGACCCTAAAAAGAAAACCCCTTTGTAGCTATGCCTTTTAAGCTTTTCTGTGTATTAGTATGTGTCTCCCAAATATGGTTGAGTCACTCGAGAGTTTACTAGCGTAGTAATTGTTCTGGTGGAAGATGGTAATGAATACTATCCAGAATTTTAACGCCTACCTATTGAACAAAATCCATTTGACATTCATAATTATCCCCTTGAGGACAATGGCCGGCCCCTAAACCCATTGAAAATAATGCATTTTGTCATTAAGGGGGTATAAATTGGATTTCTTCTCTTCTGCTGCTATGGATGATCTGCAGGGTTTCTTTGGGATGAATTTCAGACACTTGGAAATAAGCAATGTGATGTCTGCACTACCTTTTGCAGGAAACCTCTTCTGTTTCTCCCTATTGATTTGCTTTAGTTTCATTGTCTTGCGCTGGAGGTTCCCTGCATGACTTGTAAACACATAACAGCTGCAGATCAATCCAAATCATGGCCATCACTTAAAGTACGTTCTAATAATTACATTTTAGCATGTCAATAAGAGAATTGGCTTTCTGAAGAAGCTTAGAGCCCTGAGATAGCTATCTAATTATTCACCATCTATTTGTTTCTGTCATTGTGGCCTTTACAGTTACATTGAAAACAGTATTGCCTAGTTTATTGCCCACACACCAGATGCAGCGTTCACCGGTTGTAGGCAGCTTCAATTTGGGCCCGAAACACACTGGCTTTAATATATTAAATAAATGTATTAATGTGTAGCAGAAGAATCATTATAAAAGGACTAATGGGGCTACTCTACTAAAATCCAGAATTCACATGGCATCACATCTATGTGCAGAAAGTAGAAATAGAAAATCATTGGGGTTTATTCGCTAAATGGGGAGTTGTCAAGAAAATTTGCAGGAGAGTTGTGGTTGACTTGTTTACGTCTCTATTTATTATGAAGGCCAACACTAGCGGGTTTCTCTGGTGTGAATGGTTGAGCTGCTCCTGAATAATGCATAATTCAATGTGTACTTCGGATGAATCTCGCTGATTGTACTATGTATATTATATAGGTGCAGCCAAGCTCTTACTCTCAGCAGAAGCTCTCTCTCTCTCTCTCTCTCTCTC
>VKOC01029765.1:0-17742 GCA_009364415.1 Spea multiplicata
TAGAATTGGCAATTCTGCTATCATGTAAAGCTTTATAATAAAAAAAAAACCTAATTCTGGCAAAAAGTGGTCTTATCGCTTTGGCATCCTGTAAAATGTTCCAATTGAATGAATCATTTCATTGCCTGCCATGGTGATAAGGTTCCCATGATGATTACAACTTGGTACTATTATTACTCTTGCTGATAATCCACATACTCTCAAGTGATAATTCTGTGCGAGAAATGGACGTGCGCGGTCAATAGTGATGATAACCAAGGGAAAAGGGAATTTTGATGGGACTGAATGTTTGATTTCTTCTAGATTGATCAATATTGGTATATGGAATGGCATCACATGGACTTTTGCTAAAGATCTATTACTATTAATTGAAGAGCAATTCCTGCATGGATTGCAATGGAAAAACCAAAGCTAAAACAGAGATATGTTAGCCCAGGTTCATTCATTGAAATAAAAGATATGTTTTTATCTCAATTTTTTTTTTGTAATCTATGTAAGGATAGCTATTTAATTGCGTGTTATTTTTCCGGCCCAAGGTGACTTTGATCAACTTTTTATTCTTCAGTACATTAAGACATATGTTGTTTAACAATACAAACATGTCACATCGTTCAATATAAATTACGCGGTTATATACAGGGTGAGAAATAAACATATGCTAGATGTTCAGGGAGAAATGCTAAATCGTATACGTCACTGGTCAGGATGTCCTCTCCAGCCTCCTTCACAGCCCTTAGTCTGCTGGAATAGGACCTTTAAAATCTTAGAATTAGAATCTAATCAAGAGAATCTTTGCTCTTCACTATCATTCAGAAGGTTTGCCATCACAATTAGGCATAAGTCGATACATTCACAGCATATCATGGCCAAATTGTTTATCATCAATGCTAGGAAACCAAAAATGATAAGTATACAAGTAATGAAATTACCTATTTTCACTTATAGAATTCTTATCCAGTTTACTTACAATATAATACAGTACATCTACTCTAATGTGAATATACTTGAATGCATACAGGGCTGGCCTGAAAAATCCACCCTGGCACCTTATAATGTATATCAGGCTGTCTTTGAAGTACCAAACAGGGGGAGCATCCAGAAGTCTAGTTAGAGAAATCCAGGGCTCAAAGCCAGTAGTACAGGTTCATAACTAAAGATGAAACCTTGGGAATCAACCAAGCGACACAGAAGAAGTTTGGGCAGGAGAGAAGATACACCATATGACCAAAGGACCCCTGACCACCGCACCTCTATAAGCTTGTTGGACATCACATTCCAAAACCATAGGCATTAATATGGAGTTGCCCTCCCCCTATGTGGCTTTTACAGCCTTTGCTTTTCTGAGAAGGCTTTCCACACAACTTTGGAGTGTGTCTGGGGGGATTTGTTCCCATTCAGCCCAAATGTTGAATGAGAGAGCCTGACCCGCCATCAGCATTCTAATTCATCCCAAAGTTCTTCCTCCACACCAAACTAATCAAAACCATTCATGGGCCTTGCTGGAACAAGGAATTGCCTTTCCCAAACTGGTGCCAGTTCCAGGGTAGGATAATGTTACTGCTACAGCATCCAAAGACAGTTTAGACAATTGTATTCCTTCAACTTCACCAGTTTGGGGGAAAGAGCCTTTCCTGTTCCTGCATGGCTGAAATTTGGGTTCTATATCACTTACATGTAAAGGTAGAAAATATAAAATACAATGTAAAAAAATAAATCAAATGTTTCTACTCATTATTAGTAAGGTCAGCATTTTGCATAATTTCTGCCACTTTCAATAAACTGTAACACGATTTTCTTGGATTAATTTTCCCATCTAGGAAAAAAGTAAGATAGTGCTACGTAAATTCCGAAATCCTTTTAGTGACCTTTTCTTTTACTTTTTCCTTCTATTTTCCTAATAAACATCATTTAAAGAACAGCAGGCAAGTGTAAGCTTTTAAAACCTGCAGAATGCTATATATTGTCAATGTTATTAAAATGAAAAATGCAGTGCATCCTGCAAGGGAGGTTTGCGGAAATAAACGTATCTATGTTGTCCATATTTCCTGATTTTTCTAAGAACATTTTTATATATTGATAATCATTTATTTTGTCCTCATTCTCAATAGTGAATAAAATTTAATTTTTTTTAAGTAAAAATATTCAAAATACTAATTAGCTGTTTGGGGGGTGGGGTGGAGTAAATAATACATAACAAAAGAAGCTAAAGAATGCTAAGTGCTAATCTTCATTTTATGGTAAAGAGAACAAGTACAAAAAATATACAAAAATAGGTGGAACGCACAACCTAAAAAGCATAAAAGGCCTAAACTTTCAGATTCCCGGTGTGGGTCTGGACCAGGGGGTACTGGTGGTCTTCACAGAACATGCCCCATATGTGTAGAAGTTGGCCAGGTACCTGACAGGGGTGCAAAGGAAAACTCAGCCGTGCGGTGGACGTTCACCTATCCCTACAATGACATTTTGAATGTATATAAGCAAAGTGTAGTTCGGATGTGTGGGGCAACAAGGGCTTCTTGCCTGGGGCGCTATATGGCCAAGGACCAGCCCTGCCAGGACCCAGACCTAAAACATCAGGTAAGTACATTTTTAAATCATTCACTGGCTAGAATTGAGCTACAACATTGGAGAGATATAGTTTTATAATGTACGCCTTGACCTTGACAAGTCCCCTTAAAATATTATTTTTTGGGGGCAAAACCTAAGCAATTAAAGAGAAAAATAACTGTTGTGTTTTTGTTAAAATGCACAACAGGAACACAATTCTTGTAGTTGTACTTTTTTATCCTCCATGTCTCCTCTGCTTTATCCGTTCCTTAATTAGTTTTCTCTATCGTGCTATTTGTGTGCGCTTTATTACCTCCAGCAGCTCTGCTCTTCAGAGATAGTTCGGTAACAACTCCGGTTGCTCCCGCCAGTATCTTTTTAGAGGTCCATGCGTTTTATGGCTATTGTCTGCCGGTGTAACATCTCAAAATCCAATTAAAAAAAAGCAAATAAAAATGTATCAGTAATTTAAACTTAGCTGGAAACTTGATTATTTTTTTAAAAAGATGTTCTCCATTTTTAAACATGCAATGAAAATTGGAAACAATATACTGTATTTGCTCGATTATAAGGCCTCTCCAACTATAAGATGGAACCCGCCGCACCAAACTTTGCATACTATATGAGGAAAAAAAGAAAAGGCCTGAATATGATGACACCATTGGGGGAAAAAAACCCAAAACCTCTCTCACACTCTCACTCACACTTTGGCCCTGTCTCCTTTTCTGCAGCTCCACTTCTTCTCTTGCCTCTTCTCATTCTTCTATCTTCATTCTTTGTTCACTTCTCCTCAATATCAACTCTGTCATCCAGTTACTTCCACAAAAGGGCAGAACCTCAGCGCACACCCTCTCCCTGATTGGAGGAACAGGAGGCTGTGGCTCCGCCCTTTTGCGGAAGAACTCCAAGAGGCCAAAATATTGTAGAGAAAGAGACAGAAGAGGCAAGAGAAGAAGTGGAGCTGCAGAAAGGACAATGACACAGAAGAGACATTAAGAGAGAGTGTGAGAGAGTTAATGAGAGCATGAAAGAGTGAGTGGGAGTGTGAGAGAGAGCATGAGTGAGATTAAGTGACAATCCCACGAGTTTAGTCGGCTGTGCAGCGCTGCTGCGGATCTGAGGTCTGCATAAAAGACGACCTCAATTAAGAGACGGGATCGTTTTTTTCGGGGGGAGAAAAAAACATCTTATAATTGAGTAAATACAATATTACAAATCTTTTCTGAATACTAAAGAAAAGTACTATGATAAAAAAAGATCACATTATTATGAAAAAAATATATTTTACCAACATCAAATTCATAACTCCTAGTGAAATGTGAATGATTTTTAAAAATGTTATTTCAACTTTAAATTGAAAAATACATTTCTAATGCGTTGTGCATTATTTTAGGAAAAAAAGTATTTTTTGGAACAAATCATGCACTCTGGGGCTGCTAACTTAAAAGCTCTTAAGGTTCCCTCTCAGCAGGGAAAGATTTCTTTACATTAGCAAACAACAATGTGAAGTAAAACATCTATTATAATGTATACAATGTATGTATGTATTATATATATATATTATATATATATTATATATATATATATATAATATTACCCTGATGAAGACCCCATTGGGAGCTAAAACATAATATATTTGATATATTAACGTTTGCTGGCTATTCATTCTTGTTTATTGTGGGGTTCACAGGCTGATCCTCTGCTCTTAACATACAAAGAGGTCAGTTCAATTATTTCATTGTTTTGTTCACTTTGTTCATTGAGCGTTGAAAGCGAAATAGGTTTTTATCTCTAGATTTGGCAAATTTGCTAACGATTTCACAAATCCGATGCAAAGTCTAGGAACTGTGCTATTCATATATGTTTTTCTCTTTTTTTTCCCCCAGATTAGATGCATTAATGTGCAATCAGCGAGTCTGGAAAAAAAAAATAAGCTGTTTAACCTTTGCCTTAATGGTATTTCCTGAGACATTACTCCTCCGAAATGTTGGCATGATTATTCCCCGCGTACCTCGTACCCTTCTGTTTCAATTAGTATACCGAGTACATGTTCCGTTACGAAAAAAACACCAGGCTCGCTTCTTGTTTCAACAACCAGCTGGAGAAAGATGTTTCAAAGTACTGATTTCAGAGGTTTTTTTTAATTATTATTAAAAATCACTAATGTCACATTGTCAATAATAGAGATTCAAAAGTACCGGCACCTCTGGGCTATATTTGTGCGGACAGATGTCCTGCGACATGGTCCGTTACACGTACAAAGAGCTTTATGTGTATAATAACCAGACTTATGATGGAATAATAACTCAGCAATGTAGGCTGATGAGATCGTTAGCATTAGTGGGACTTCAATTAGCCATTTTATGATATTAGGGATGGGTATGCAGTCACGGAGTTAGTGGCTTTAAAATAATATAGGCGCCCTCAAGAACAGCCTTACCAAGCTCTTGTATAAGATGAAACTATAATGAAAAATTCTATGTCACAAACAGGTAGAAAAAGGGAGGACTGATGATGGTGAAGTGGCCTTGGCACTTAATCACTCACGGGCGCCTAATGACATAAGTGTGGCCAGCAGCTGGACATGGGGTGGCCAGCAGCTGGACATGGGTGACCACATTTTTATTTTGCTCACCCGGCTATATCCAGCCAGTGGCCACATACTGCAGCAACTGATCTGTCACTGGAGCTGGGCCTGGCCAAAAGGTGCGGCCATTAAAGCTTAGTGGGATGTTACACCAAACCACTAAAAGAAAAAAGAAAAAAGAAAAAGAAAAAAATTAAATAATTTACATTTAAGGTTCATTTCCATTTAAACAAAAAAAAAATATTTTACTCTCCTATATGATGACCATTTATGATTTTATTTTTCTGCTTTTAGGATGTGTTTTCAGTTTTTATGGCAACAGCCAATTAGTGGCTGCTTCTGTGTCACGTGGCGATTAAGTGTCCCCTGCGCTCTATACGAATGAAGCAAATTTTGCTTTATTCAACAAATATTTTGAGTTTGGGCTTTCAGCAGTACTAGGAATTTATTTGTAATGTTTTACATGCTGCGTTTAGTTACAAAAATGATAGAAGCAGCAGAGCGAGTAGGAAATCAACATTAAAACTTAGTAAAAAGCTGCATTTTAGTAAAAAAGCTACGTTTTGCTGGTGGGACTGGGACAAACCCCCCCCCAGAATGCATAGGTATAATTAAATTACAGTTAATTAAATTAGGAATGACAAGCGAGGGTGTAATTGACCTAGAAACATGTGACCTAGGCTGTTCCGTAACCTTCAAGTTCCTTGTATAAGATGACTCTGTGTCAACACAATTTTTTGTTAAAAAAACAACCTGCCTGTCTGCATAATAGGAAAAAATCAAACAACTGGACTATGATGTCATAACCAATTATACAGACAAAGAACAGACCAGGAGCAGATAGCCAGAAGCAGCAATCTCTCCCAACTCCCCCACCAGGACATTAAGAACGGTGACCCCACCATCCTAAGAAAACAGGAATTTCAGGGAGTGTAAAAAATATTGTAATTGGGTTGGCTGTGTTCAGAAAATTAAACTTTACAGCTTTGTTGACCCTTATGTCCATCATGGCCCTCCTTGTAAGTTTTGATGAACGTAAGGCCTACCTAAGTTGGCACTATATAAATAAAAGATTCATACTGACCAAATATGTGGTTCTCATTATCGGCATCTACAGTACCACGAAACATATTGTTTTACGGCAGATAAGAAGCATTCGTCCCATCTAGTCTGCCCCTTTTTTGACATTTTTCCTCTTTTTTTGACATGTGCACTGCCCCGATTTTGGATTTTGGACACGGAAAGCTGATAGAAGTAGTAGTAATCAGGGACACTAGCTGGGGGCAGTGTACATCTAGGACAGTGGTTAGGTTGTCATGATAGTTCCAGCAAATTTGAGGCTGTTGGCAGCTATGAACAGTAATGCTCCAATAACAACCTCCTAGGTGCATCAAATATTATACTTTATTTATTTTAAACTGTGGATAATGATTATTATAATCTTCTTATGTGGACAGTGGGTCCACCAAGTACAGATTTTACCAGCACAATGGGTTGATATTGTTAATTCCGCACTGCATGATAGATTTACTATCAGCTATGAAGCAATGTTCTCCTCTCCATCCCACCGCCACCCGGACCTCCCTTCGGAATCCAAAGGCTAAATACAAATGCCGTAAGAGTCTCTTAAAAAGAAACGCTTCTTCGAAGAAATTGATTTTGCTTAAGAGGACCAGATTGATTTTTATATTCATACTAGAAACATTAAGCATGGCAGGATACGGAAGAGAGAAAAAAAATTACTCAAGTGTAAACCCAGTAAAATACATTTTTTTCCAATCTCTACATAACCAATTTTCCTTCCGCCGGTGATACTTCACATTATAGTCGCTACCTTGGGAATAAGACTGCCATTATACTGCTAATTAATTCAGAAATAATATGAACAGGGCATGAAGGGTCTTCCTAGAACAACACGAGTCGGCTTATATGTCAGAAATAATAGGCAAGATAAGGTTAAGGTCGTATAAATGTAATAATTTCGTCAACGTCTCAGCCTCATCGTGGTGCCATCCCACGCTGCTTATGGGGAATTCTCATCTCTGCATTCGCCCCCTAATGAAATAGGACCTGAAGCCTATATTTATCATATTGTTCAATCAGTACTTTTTGGTTTAAAAATGATAAAAATCACTCATTTTAAAGAGGAACTGTCTCATTACCAGCTTTTGCCATGGCTATTCCATTTTAGACTGTACGTACAGCGTGGAGGATACTTAAAGAAAGGGATTCCAGAAGGTGCCCGAGTCGGCACAGAACCAATAAACTGTCCATAAATACATGTTACAAACATGCCTTCCTTCTCAAGGTGATGCCCATCCTACAGATCTCCTTGATTTGGTCATTTCTAACATAAATTCCATCACTGGACCATGGGAGGCATCTAGTATGTAGGCAGGATTCTAACTTTGGAACCCTGCCCACATACTAGATGCCTCCCATGGTCCAGTGATGGAATCCCCTTTCGCTTACATATAGACATTACATATGAGCTCCGAATTGTGTCTCCTAGACTTAAGCTTAGGTGTTCCTGAGGCTTTGTACTGGGCTAGCCACAAGTGCTCGGTGGCGCTTCGTACTTACCTTTACTGCCTTCTTGACCTTCAGTATGTGGCCACCGGCTCAATACACAAGAGTGTAAGAGCGTCTATGATTTATCGGCCACTGGCCTTAAAGTGGCGGGACTAATTTTAATCTACAAATCCAGCTCCTGCAAGGATCAGGCCTCTGCCAGGTTTGTCTTCATCTTCTGAGACTGGAGGGAATTCTGGTTGTAATGTATATATAGTTTTTACATTAAACGGATGTAATTGTTTCTTATGCTGTCCTGTTTCTTATGTTTCAGCACCTAAGATGACTCCACAAGAAGCCAAACAGCTTACCTTAAAACCCTAAGTACAGCTTATCACAGCGGCTACTAAAAATAACAATATCAATCTTTTCACCAAAAAGCCTACCTTTTTTTTTGTTAACAAACGTCACGTTCAAAATGAGTTTTAAAAATATTGAATTGTTTTGCGTTTTAAAAGTCTTCTACTAAGTAGTCTACTGCTCTGACTAATAAAAGTCTGTGGAGGAAGAGACTTCATTAGCGTTGCCGTAAAGAATCAGCTCAGTGTGGTGGTTAAGCAGGGAAAGTGTACAAAGATTGGTATTTTTCTTTCTTTAACATGATTATGGCATCACCATTTTCTCATCCCCCCCAGCTAAATGCCCCGCAGTCTCCAGCTCCGGTCAGCTCTACCATTGGCTCCGCTGAATGCTGTGTGCTGGGGTCTGTTTAGACCCAAGAGTATAGTCATCCCATTGATTTCAATGAGAGCACTTTCCTGCCACTGATTGGCTGCCTAAGCTGTCAATCAGTGACTGGAACATACTACCATTAAATCAATGGGATGACTTTACGCTATCCTGACACTGATTGACAGCTTAAGTAGCCAATCAGTAGCAAGACATTTTGAATCATGGCGGAAGAAAATTGCGCCAGTCTCCCAAGAGGAAAAAATGGGCAGTCGAAGGGTTGAGCCCAGTTGAATGTTTAGAGTTTGAAGCGATAACTCAAGATGCACACATCCGAAAGGTTCATGGCTGTAGAAACTGCATTTAAAAAAAGCAAGTCCGCTTAATCTTCCCTTTACATTTAACATTAAGATCGTGGGCACTCATCACGGATTTACTGAAACCAGCATCCCTGGCGGATCTGGCCCTTCAACTGTAATTAATAATAAACGTTGTGCCAATGAATATCTACTTTATTCAATGATTCGCAGATAAAAGTATTATTAGCAATGCCTAGATTCGGTTTAACAGAAAAAAAGCGTGAATTCTCCATAATTTATATAATCAGTTAGCCATCAGTATTTCATTCAAATAATCTCCTTATGTGTTATCAGTGAAAATGTTATTTATACCATCATCAGAGTAGGGTCTAAATTACCATCTGTGGAGTCTGCTCTTTCCTCAATTTGTATATCTCGTTGATTGCTATTATCATATATCATTTTGAGTGTCGATTTTGTTTCAGAGAGATCAGCATCCTGATCAGATTTACTGCAGACATTTTTTCGCCTACTTCTATTTTAGTAATGGTAATGACATCATAAACATCTGCGATGCAGAGCGTTGTGTTTCACGTCAATGGTGACAGAATAACATTGACTTCTGATAATTGATTCAGGGTTTTTTGCCCTTTAAAGTGTGATCAGGAAACATTGTAATAAAAAAAGGAAAAAAAATCAATTACCTTATATTGGATAACCATAGTTTATTCATTGAAAAGGTGTGATTGTTTTATACCGTTTAGATTTCAATGCTTCTGTGCCGTTTAACGGATTAGGCAGGGTTCCTTGTGTGCCCAATGGTTTTCATGCCATGGTCACCAGAACCTTCATGATGGTTCCTTGAGAAGATATAGCTGTGTGATCGATTGGAGTTAAAACCAATGGACACGGTGTATGTGCAAAGCAGAACATAGGAGGAACAGTAGCTTGGTGTTAATATAGAACAATGTTCCTACTTTTTCTTTGAAGTCCTTCAGAATATGGAGGTAATCCATGGTCTCTCCAGGCATATAGCTCCAATCATACGCTTAAAATTTCAGATATAGTAGATAGAACAGTCATATTCTAATAAAAAGTCATTGTCAATTTTTTTATATTTTTATTAGAGTTGATCTACTTTTCTAATGTGATACAGATCCGGGTATTTTTTCAGATCTGTTTCTGTCTAGACGTCTTAGGGACTCTTTGACATTAATAGTATTGCTCTCGGCACTGAATCAGTTTAACGTAGATTGTTTGAGAAGTCATGTTTTTTAAAGGTGTGCATTTCACTTGAGTCCGAACGCAGAATTATATTATTTTTTTCACAAAATAGTCCACTTTTAAAGGTACACTTACATTAAATCTTTGATTGTTCAAAGTAAAAAAAAAAAAAAGTCTACCGGCCTTTGTGTCTAGAAGGCAACAGCGCCAAAAGCAGGGCAAAAGAACATCGGGTTCATCCCTGAACCCATCCAATAGCAATATCTGAGTTAGGGCAGCATGAATTTGTCCCCACTCAGTTCACCTGTTTTTCAAAAGGACATGAGGTGGTCTCTAAAACTAATGAGGAAAACAACGTCTTAGTTATGAAGAAAGGCTAGAAAAGTTGAGTAAGAACAATAAAGATTTGGAATCCGCTATCAAATTCTTATATTACTGGTTAATACCAGTTTATGACCACTTCATGAAAATCAATATGGCCGTATAGGACCAAGGAAAGATGGAGTTTTTAGTTGAAGATTTAAGTGATTAAGTGATTTAAGTTTTTTTATTTGTCTGTTTCTTTGTTTTTTTTACTGCCTTTTCGGTTCACACAAAATTCAGAGGGGTTTTTCCATTACTAAATTCGCTGTCACTCACTTTTTCTCAATGTCTCCCTACCTTCTCCTCAAACTGCTTTCATGACTCCCTGTCTTGCCTTTTCTTGTTCTTCATTTCTTCTGGTTTCTTTCTTCTTTCTCTGTCTGCTTCTCCCTGTTATCCGCTGCATTACCCAGACCTCCTGGAGCGCTTTGACAAAAGGGCAGAGTCTTAGCGCACACCCTCTCCCCCGACTTGAGGAATGGGGCGCACCGTGGTTCTGCCATTTCTGTGGAAGTAATCCAAGAGGCCAGAATAATCCACTGAGAAAGAGGACAGACACCTTCCTATTCTGTTATTGAGGAGAAGCCAACCAAGAAAGAGGACAGAAGAACAAAAAGTGGCCAGACAAGGAACGGCACCGCGAATACGGCAGAGGTTGCCATAAAATTATTACTTTTTTCAGTAGGACAAGACCTCCGAGGTAATGAAAGCTTATTTGACTTTACATCTTTTTCTGTGTTGGCCCAATACTAAGTATCACCGCAGACTAGAAAATGCACATTTAAATATTTTTTTTTTTAAAAAATGAGATTTGATTATTCTAGATTTTCATATGAGCCCCGATTTGGATTAAAAAGAAATAAATGTGTAGTATATAGCTTTGAAATTCTAACTTAGCATCTCGACAGTCTGTACTTAAGAAAAGATATACCAATATATAAGCATACTGGTATGTCGGAGAAAATTGCTTTTTTGGTGGAATGGTAAAAGTCATTGGGTGACATTTGACTAGCTCTCATGCTCCAGGTTGGGGTCCTGATTAATTTAGCCGCTAAATAATGTTCTAACATATCTAGAAAAAATATTGACAGATGCCTGTTTAGATGCCCCTCTTAATGTTATGAGTAAAAAAGATCCTATCCCATCTTCTCCCTGATGTCCCTCTGGTTTTGATGGTATAAAGTGGTATCACAGAGGTGTTTCTAAACAAGCCCTAAAAGTTCGATTAATTAATGTGTATAAAAACACCAAACACAAAATAAATTTATTTATTGTAACTTAAAAACAACAAAAAATTTTAAATAGCTTACAATCACATCAATGGGCCACAGTCACTAACAAAGCTTAAAAAAGACTATATATATATATTATATTTATTGTATTTTTTCTAAGTAATATGTTTCTCCAACCAAGTTCTTTTCCCTAAATACTTGAACAACAAATTTTAGGAGCATAAAGTGATTGTATGTTACCGGTATTTGTTCCCCTAATACTAATACTCATTGTTTTTTTCTAAAATGAATGTTCCATTTACAAAAAGTGCTATTTATTAGAATCTGTGGGATATTCCAACAAAATCAATTTTAATTACCGCAGAAGAATATTGAGCACTTGGAGGGGGTTTTTAACCCATTGTTACTCAATAAGAAGGCGATGGTGGTACTTATAAGGTTAAAGACATAAAAGATCGATTGTATATATATATATTCCACTGTACTTACCTTTTCGCACAATTTTGTTGTCATTTTTTAGTTTAAGTAGCTCAGGAATTGTTCATAACGCTCTATAGAAAAAAAAAAAAACCCTAATTCACCTAATTGGGAGTCTCTTTGTCTCGCTCTCTCTGCTCAATGAAAGCTTCATAAAAAAGCCTTACGTCAGCATAGCACACTTTCCAATTTGGATAATGAGATCCACAGAGACTGTCTAGAATGTCTAAAGTAGCACTCTGAAGCCATTCATCTCATACTTTACAGCAGAAAACCGAATCAATGACACAACGTCTAATCTCAGCTCAGCAAATTACACATGTAAATATGACTGACGATCGTGGAATGTGTTTTGATTTGTGTTTTTAGTCAATAAGCCGTTTTTTGAACTATTTGCATCGGGTGGGGGGAAAAAAAACACAACCGTAACAGAACGGATAATTCCATTCTTGATGATTTTTCTTTGGTTTCATATAATGGAATTTGACCGATCTCTTTTGACCTAGGATGGATCTATTGGTGCGTTGGTACACTAGGTAAATGATGACCTTATTTACACCACATTTCAAGTCACTTCTCAGGGGTAAGAACATAAACGGTTAGTGATATATTTTCAGACGTATCTACTTAGGGACAAAATAAGGTGCGTTCAATGAGGTGTGAACCCTCAACGCCGCTTGAAGGCAGCACCTGCATTCGGTTGGATGTCTGTGGCACCGCTTGGCTAGATGTAGGTAAAATTGTTTGCAAAAGAGGTGAAAAATACCAATAACGGCCTCCTGTTGGAAGTTCCCTCAAATGCAGCCCTTACATTCCTCTCAAGCATAAAATAAACAATGGTGCTGCTATGGTTGAAGGCCAAACCAGGGGGCTTATGGCCACCAGAGAAGCAAGGCCCTTAGGCAGCAGTTACACGTTAAACGTATGTTTTCTTTGATCTTTTTCTGCAGGCGATTTTACGTTGCAAAGGACCGGACTGCCCATTGAGTATACCTGTCTTTGCTTTGTTAGCCAAAAGTTTTGGGACGCTATGCTACTGGGCCTGTAATGGTGGCTTCTGCGCCAGCCCTCGTCTGAGGTCACATGAAAAGGATTGTCTCCAGCATCAATCAAACCACCATATACAGAATTTAATTTTGTTAGAGTTTTCATAACTTAATATACAATCATGGAAAGTAAACCATTACTTTATCCAGCTCAAAATAACCCAGTAATATAATATTTGATATGATGTCATGATTTTGTCATCAATATGACTAATGCATTTAATAATGTAATTAAGAGTTATTTCATTAATGGTGTGAGAATCCGGCTGCTGAATACGTCTTATAATTTAATATCTTTATAGCTTTATACTGGAACGAGCTGCTTTGCCTTACAATTTATGCTATGATATTATTTTCATAATTACTTGCCATTATCTATATGGCATTTTTTTGCCAGTTTTGGGTATGGCATCCACAGAGATCACTTCTCTTTTTTTTAGTAGCGTCAAAAACCATCAGTTAAACTGTACTACCTCATACTTAAAATGTCAGGCGTACTCCGGTTTGAGTGCGTTATCCTCCGTTCTGGCACCCTCCCTGGAATAGATTTCATGCTTGCGCTTTTCTCGGGCAGAAATATTGAAACATAATAGTTGACAACAGATAAGAACCGCTAGCCTCATGTTGTCTGCCATTCTACCGTCTGATTTATTACTGAAAACTCATTTTTTCTTCCTTTTATACCATATATTTTTCTTGATTTATTTTCACAACAGGGACACTGAATAACGAACACGGTATAACAGTAGATGATTCAGAGTCGCCAACCAGTCGACAAAAAAGGAGAACTTCTTTATAGTATATATGTTTCAAATGAGCAAAAAAAATCACCTATAGGATGGATATATATATATATATATATGACCAATGTAGTCTGATTCACACTACACTATCATTCAGTGTAACTTATTGTCCTTCATTCCCCACTTTTTCCTTCTCTCCTTTCTCTTTATTCTCTATGCTCTTTTCTCTCCCACTTTTTCTTTCTGCCCCTTCTCTCTTTTCCCTATTTTCTCTCCTTCTCCTATTTCTTCTTCCCTGTATCTTTTCGTTCTCTCTACCAAATCAGACATTATTTGGAGTCGCTGGAAAAGCCATGCACATGACCGTACATCTCAGGCACAAGACTGCAACCTCCAAAATAGTGTCGAGCAAAAGGTGGTAATCCTAGATATACTGCCGTGCGCTTTTTGGCTAAACTGCCCCTTAGTAAACCCATGTAATGTTCAATTTATCCATTTAATTATAGAAGAATTCTCAGAATTGTAACACATTACTGTGAAACATGGTATAACTCAGATATTGTATTAATTTTAGGGTGATAGACAAAAGGGGTCCACTCCCACTTGCCCTTTCCTTTTTGACTATGACCCACTTAATTCAGCAATAAGCCCTACCAAACCTGGAACGTTATTTTGGGGAGATTTGTAAATTGGGTTTTCACGCAAAAAAATGTTAAATATTACACAAATAATAAATATAAATACTAGAAGAGGTATTAGAGAACAGGAAAACAATAATTTGGAAGGAATCGCAGAAATACAGTTTTCTGCTCTAGTAATGCCCCTGTAGTAAAAGATAAAAAAGGGAATCCTGATAAACCCTTGCTTAAAATATAGATGGCACAAACTCGTTCGTGGCCAAATGAAGGCAATAGGTGATATTCTACAAGACGTAAAAGCCATCCTCGTGATCCCAGCAGAGATGAAGAACACGCAAGATCCTCAACGTGCACACGACTGGTTTGTGTAACTCCAGCTCTCCACAAAATTAGAGCGACTGGGTAGGCGTGCTAAAATCAGACTTCACAAGATGCAATCAATAACAAGATGCAATCATAACAATGCGAATGCAACAGAAAACAAGAAATGAGGGAGGGTTCGGTGTCTGAAATGGCCAAAACACTGTAAATTACATAAAAAAATATCACAGGGTGACATTAATTAGAACATACCTGAAACTCCATAATAAGCCAAAGCTCTCTCTTCCCAGGAGGAGAGTGAACCAAGCCCAAAAACGAGAAAGGAAAGATGAGGTTAGAGTAGCAGATGGTGAATTCTGGGGAGTTCCCATGCATACTTTTGTGATTCTTGAAGCGTAGCTCCATATTATATGCCCTATGATTTTTACTCAGTAAATTGAAATCTTTTGGATAAAAAATAAATAAAAGTCAAAACACATTATGTTCTATTCCAAAAGAAAAAAATATATATATTTTTTTCTCATATTTTCATCACGATCGTCATAGTAGATATTTAGTTAAATTGATGTAATTCTACAAAAGTGCATATGCCTAAAAGAAAAAAAAATATGGGTTTAACGTGATCAACGAACACCTTATTTTTCCATTTTCGTGGATTTGGCAGAATTAAAAGAATTACAGTTAGCAGGGAAAGCTTAAAGTATGAGATAATACCCTTGAACCATTTTCTCATAATATTTTTGAATATGGTTTTATGGACGCAAAATTCCAAAACCGTTTACCGGTAGCTTTGAGTAAACATTCTAATGCTGTGTAATGGAGTAGATTTTCAGTGTAAAGTTCAGAATCATACGCTGATGCATTGTATGTGTGCAGAATGAAAGCTATAACAAGCGATCATTATTTTAGAATTCAAGAAAAGGGGTTTTAAAGAATAAAAAAATCACATGTTTAAAAAAGGCATACTTCCAAACAGTCCCATTTTTCGCACAAGAGAACCTGTTTTTGTGGGATACATAGAATTACTCGATTTATTGTGGCCCCATCTATGAACTCAAATTTGAATGCCTAAAAAATAATAGAAAAATAAGGAAGAGGTGAAAAACTGTTCTATTTTTTTTTATAATTACTAGCGAAGCATCATGAGAGTTAAGGTTCCACTGCTAGGTAGATCCCTATTGGCTGCTCCCAGTATTGTGGTCACCTTAATGGCTAACTTGAAAATAAAGTAATGTTATGGTTCAATGAGAACTGATTTCTTGGCATGATAGATGTTTCTGGAAAGTTTTTTTACCTACTTATTATCAACTATCTTTTATTTACTTAGAATATAAGCTTTTAAAATGCACAATATTGATGCATCAGAAGAAACCAAAGAAATGAATAATTATACCTTTACAACCAAATACAGCATCAGACATGTCATTCCTGGAATTGCTAAAAGAATCATTCATGTGTTTTTTTTGCCATGTGATTCAGAATCAGGCACTGATAGGCTGTTGCCATAGAATCTGAAAGGTGATTTGAAAGACATTTCTGTGCTGCTTTTATGTGATTACATTAGATTACATTAGATCTGCAAAATATTTGGTTAGAAACACAGAATTTGACAACAAATGGGAACAATTTGGCCCAAATTACACATACCTGATAACACGCACATATACATCCATGTCCACATACACATTCATGCTCACACATGATATGTTCTAAACCTTTTGTGGACATACCTATGGATTTATATGGTAATGAAGGGGTTAAACACAGAAATATAGAATGTCCGCAGATAAGATCCACTCAGCCCATCCAATATGCCATATTTCCTGATGTAAAGACTCATACCTTAGTCATTCCCACACCTTTTCAGGATAGCTCATTCATGTTTAAATTCCCTCACCGTATTAGCCTCCAACACTTATTATGGAAGGTTGTTTCATTTATCTACAGTGGAGACCCACATTTCCTGCGGACTCCTTGTCGAGTGGGTGCCCCCAACACCAGCTATTCTCAACCCCCCTGGGTATAGCGCTAGGCTGGCGGGCAGTCTGAGCTGCGGGATATGATGTCATTTCCCAGCACCCAGACAAAGCAGCGTGTGAGAACTGTCATGGAGCAAACACTGTCGTTGTCATTGTGTGTGTAAGTATATTACTGTGTGTGTGAGAGTATGTTACTGTGTGTGTAAGTATGTTACACCTGTGTGTGTAAGTATGTTTACACTGTTGTGTGTATAGTTGCTTCTCCTGTGTGTGTAAGTATGTTACACTGTGTGTGTAAGTATGTTACTCTGTGTGTGTAAGTATGTTACTGTGTGTGTGAGTATGTTACTCTGTGTGTGTGAGAATGTTACTGTGTGTTACTAGTGAGTATCTGTCATGATGAGTGTGTGTTTTAGTGTGTGTATATTACTGGGTGGGGGAGCCCTTGGCCTTACCTGCCCCTGGACCAGAAGGTGCGATCACTTCCCTGTTTACTATGTTACTCTGTATAAGTACATATGGTAGTGTGTGTGTTAGCGTGTGTGTGCGTATGTTAGTCTGTATATAAGTATGTAACTGCGTGTGTAAGAGGAGTTTGGGGGTCTGAACCTTATGTTTCACTAGTAAATCTAACCAGCTGAGCAACTCCATTACTGTTTTGTCTAAGTTTCACGCTGTCTTTAAACACATTCAATTTGGGAATTGGGTGTCGAATTTTTTTTTTAATTTATGTTTTGGTCAAGGGGGAGACTTATGTTTTTTTATCCAGCTGTTCAAAGCTTTAAGTCTGTTTACCGAACGCAGAAAGATGCACGCAAACAAATGATAACAGATGTTTGCTACGAAATTAGACAATAAACTTTGAATATATATACGGGGGAGGGGGGGACGGCTCTACACAAGGATCAGACAAAATAACATCTGGATGGTGATAATGTTTTCATTTGTTAGGTTTAATACTAATTTAGCAATTTAAAGCAAAGCAAAGTGATCCGCGTGGAGCCAGCAATCATTTTAAATGACAATATTTTAAAAATTAATATATT